>PVHP010007525.1:0-27627 GCA_004024765.1 Zapus hudsonius
AAGGGTAAGGATAAATTACAAGGATTAACTAGAAATTAAAATAAATATCTATAACAAGAATGATGGAAGACCTAAACTAAACATTACCTTTGATTTCTAATGGTTATACTCACTGTAATTTGTGTCTATTCCCTTAAATTTAATTGTATTTTCTCCTCGTCTTTGTATGAGATTATGATTTGGAATTAACCTAAAACTGTCCTTCTTAGGTTCATGGGTTTGAACACTTAGTACCTAGTTGGAGGTGCTGTTTGAGAAGGTTGTGGAACCTTTAGGAGGTAGAGTGGCACTGGAGTTAGGGATTGAGTTTTGATACCTAGCCTGGCTTCCTGATCCCACTTTTCTTCCTGAGTGTGGGTGCAATTGGACAGACTAGTAAGGACCCTGTTCCAGTAGACATTTTTCCCACTGTGATGGGCTTATATAAGACAGGAAGACAAAATCAAATTTTCATTCTTTAAGATGCTTTCTTTTTTTTCAGTTATTTGGCCATAATGGTGAGAAAAGTAACTAACACATATAATCTGCATATCCTGACATTTCATAGTCCAATTAATTCATAAAATTCCAGAGTTACAAGGGTTCAATTTGTAATTTTTGGCTTTCCACAGTCCAATAAATCTATAAAATTACCAGGGTAAAATGCTTCAATTTACATTTTAAAGTTTTCATTGATAATATTTTTATTTATGTTGATTTGAAACCATATTTCAGCTTTTGAACTTTGACCTTTTTAGATTAGCAATCTATGAATGAGATAATGATACCTCTCAGTCATCCGTGCAACCCACAGGGTTGAATAACACACTCTGGGTTGTCAATGGTTATTTTCATGCATGTTTTAAAGTAAATTTTATGAGATGCTCAAGTTTATTACCAGTCTTTTTGTAGTTTGATTTTCCCAACTGCATGTGCTCTAGCATTTAGACTCGGTTAAGCTATGTTCTTTAGTATATTAAGTTTATTAAATGTATTGTTGACACATGGTGTATTTAATTTATAATTTTATTAGAATATTACTTTATTGTGAGTTGAGAAGTGTGTGCGATGTGCACAACTGCTAAGTTGTAGGACTGTGTACTTTTAAGATTTCTATCAAATTGTTTTTCTTGTTTAGAAAAATCAAACATTAACCAATTTAAAAATAAGCCAGTGCACAGAGAATTTGAGATTAGTTCACTAGTCCATCATGTAGGTCCAGACAAAATATTAATGAGTGAAAATATTAATGTTCAAAATGTACTGATCTATTATTTAAAAATTACTTATCATGGTTTTTGATGCTTCACAGTATTCTTATTGTCAGCAATTGAATTTTCCTGTATAATTAAATATTTGAAAATTTCCATAATTCTTATCATTAATTACTTGGTGGTCACAGGCGAGTAGTGACCTTCATTGCTATTTCTTGTGTTTTCAATGATGGGTTCATAAGCCTTGAGATGCTTTAGTAACAGTGATATCTCTTTCAAAAATCAATCTGACATTGTCATTAGTCATTTTCAGTAGTCTGAGAAGATAACTTACTTTGTCTTTTCCCTGGACATCAGATAAAGTTTACAAAGCAAAATTTCTTTTCCTCTCCATCAAATGTCTGCCTATTTTAAGAAGTATCAAATTTCACACTCCAAATGCCTTTCAGAATAATTAGTCGCACAGTTTCTTTTCTCTTCATTTCCTTGGCCTATTTAGTCCCTACGATTTGAAACAGATCACAAATTTTCTTAGAATTCTGGTTTCTTTTCTAATATGAGGATATGTAATATTCAAAGGGTTCAGAGATTAAAGAATGTAAAAGATGTTAAATGTAGAATGTCTTTTCACAATGTGTTGTTCTTATCCAACACCTAACTATGATTTCTGTTTCCTGGTCTGCCAGTTCATTTCATGTTAATGTCAAAGGGATTGTTAAATGAGGTCAGGCATGCTTCCTGTTTTTGAACTCAATCTTGATAAAACTGCTGACTTTGTAATACCATAATATAGTGACCTCAAAACTTCTATTCATAATTCATAGCAGCTTAATAAAGTGTTTGGTGAGTGTGTTGCACTGAGACAGCTGAGGAGAGCTGTCAGTCCCATTGGCGACTTGTTGCTATGTGCTATGCTCTCCTAGAGTAGAAATACAGGGAAAAAGTCTTAATCACAGATCCATGCTCTCAGATAATTTAAGATGTTGCACATACTGTCCAGCCGTACAAAACTGTCATGATTTGCTGCATATGTTTTCCAGAGATAAATCAAACACCACAAATGGAATTGAGTATGCTAACTTCTGAGGTAAGACATGCTTCCAGATATTTTGCCCCTTTTACATAAAATCAAAACAGAAAATTAGTTTGCTACATTTTCTTGTACAAAACAGTAGGCTATGCTGGATATAACTATATAACTATAAGAAGATTACAGTTCCTAAACAGACTGGAATCTTGATTTACTGTCATGTAATATTTATAATTTAATAGTTGATTAATTTCAATATTGTCTGTATACATATTAGATAACTATATTCTTCAAACATTGGAGGAAAAGTTTGCTGAGCAAATAATTGAATGCAGTTGATGAAAATTTATAATTACCAACATCTAAATATACATATATATTTACTTAATTATTGCTCTATACTTTATATTACATTGATTCATTCTATTATCTATAATCTATCACTTATCCTCATCAACATAATTATTATCTATGTATCTAATTGACTGATAAGTCCTTCTAATTAAGGAACATAATTTTTTATAACAAAGCCCAAATATAAGGCACACATCATTAATATTCTCATTTCAGTTCCAAAAGGACCCTGAATAGAGACCCTGTCAGAGCTTTCAATGCAAATTTGGGAGAGCTTAGGAACTTGTTATTGAAACTTTGTAATGAAGTGTAATTTAGAATAATGTGGTTTAAATTGAACTCGCAAATCTCCTGAAGAACTAAGTAGCACATATGTGCTTCCACATGAGGAATCTCACAGCAAAGATTTTGTTAATTTTTGTTTTGTTTTGTTTTTGGGGTTTTTAAGGTAGGGTCTCACTCTAGCCCAGTATGACCTGGAATTCACTATGCATTCTCAGGGTAGCCTGGAATTCAAGGTGATCCTCCTACCTCTGCCTCCTGAGTGTTGTTGGGATTGAAGGCGTGCACCACCATGCCAGGTTTAACTTTTTTTTTAAAATGCATTTATTTGTTTATGAGAGAGAGAGAGAGTGGGGGGAGGAATGAGTGATGGTTGTGCCAGGACCTCGTGACACAACATACATTAAGATGCATGTGACATTTTGTGCATCTGATTTACCATGAAATCAGACTTGGGCCATCAGGTTTTGCAAAGTTATCACCTTAACCTTTGAAACATCACTCTAACCCCCAAAGTTTTATTTGACATCTAGGTTACACCCTCTCTATTGTACACACAGTGCCTAAGTTAGCAATACCAGAACATCATGTATATTGTAGAAAATCTCCTGTTCCTAGCTTTACCCAGAGGAAATAATATCCTTTCTCCTCTGAGCACTTAGGCTCTCTAGTGAGAAGCTTCCCACACTGTATTTTTCTTCTTTGTTTGTTGATCAATCAGATCTTTGCTCATCAACTTTCCCCACTAATATTAATTAGTTAAAATTAAATTGAATTTAGCATGGAACAGCCTGAGACTGAGGCCAAGTATCTGTGATAAAGTCTCCTACTTTGTCTATAGATAGTCGCACCTATGGGGGTAGAGCTATGCTGGAGGTGTTATATCACCAGGGCAGACCTTGAGATTTTATTAGTCTAGCCCACTGAGTATTCAGAGCAAGCTGATGTGACAAGATGTGACACTCTAAACTGCAAGCAAAAAAAAAAAAAAAGGCTTTCCCTTTGATCAGCAGCTTCTGGTCAAGTGTTAAGTCCCAGCAACAAAATGATAACTGCTACATCACCAATTATTATTATTATTATTATTATTATTATTATTATTATTAAAGACATTTTTAGTATTTCTTATGGGGATTTAATTCTTTGAAAGATTAAGTTGATATGCATTTGCTTATTATTGCTGGTATGAGTCTTAAGATGAATTTTTCAGATAAATGTCAAGAATTAAAACTTAGAACTTACTTCTAAGGCTCAGTCAATATGAGAGGGAATTCAGTTTGATCATCATTTTAGCTTAAACAACACATTGTTTTACTAAGTAAAATCTTTTACTTTCTAAGTGCATCAGAGCTTTAAAGTACTTTAAGAGGCTGTGAAGAGCAAGACAGCAACTTTCCCAATCGACTCATAAAATCTTACTCATGATAATAATCTCATTTGTGGTTCACCTTGCAGTTAATTGTCAGGCTTTTAGAGACTGAAATGCCACACAACAGAACCTCGGAATGTGAAGGGCAAGTTTACTTAAATCCAAATGGGAAAATGGTTTTAACAATCGGAATTGAGCTGTCAGGTGTCAACTGGGTCCCAGTGACAGTTCCTCCCACATACAAAACTAAAGTGTCTAAGTATATTACATGTACTCTCCATTCTCTAAAATAACTTCTGCTGACAATTTTGCATGTGTCAGGGTGGATTTATGAGTGTGTGAAGGTGTTCACATGTGTGGGCCTCAGCGGAGACCACTATTTGTCACTACTCAGGGGTGCCATCTATCCCTTTTGAGATAGCATCTCTCACTGGCCTAAAGGTCAGCAATTAGACTAGACTAGTTGATCTATAAACCTCAAAGATCCTCCTGCTTCTACCTCCCCAGTGTTGGTATTATAGGCAAGCATCTCCACTTCCAGCATTCCCCATGGGTTGTGGAGGTTGAACACAGGTATTCATGATACAAAGACAAGCACTTTGCCTAACAGAGCTATCTACAAGCTTCTCAATAGTTATTTTTTATACAAAAAAATCCAAGAAATTCTGTTGATATTATATAATGTAAATATTTGTAAATGATGTTAAGAAATAAAAACTACATTCCCTATGTGTTTTTGAATGTTTCAATGAGCAGAGACTAAAGGTTATGCAACTTTATTTTAGTGAATTATAAACTATATGGGATGTGTTTTAGTCTTCCTCTCTATCCTCAGTCAAATTTTGGTCCCTGATTCAAGTATCCTTCAAATGTGTAGGATTTCTTAATTTTTTTTGGCAGTCATAATTGTTCTTAGGTCAAAAATACAGTGTAATCCACCATGTTTGAAGGCAAGTTCATTGTTTAATTCACATTTTAAAGTAAGTGAATTTTATTTTTGAGAATCTGTATGCAATAAATAGTTACTAAATTGAAATGTAATAAAAAGATCAAATCCATCTTCTTGAAATGATATATACACAAAATAAAATTCTCATTCACTGTGAGGAAATCCAACTTGTTAGAACATTTTTATTCATAAATAATGTTTTTCTATGTAGAATGGTAGGTAACATGAACATTAAAATCAATGTTTGTTTATTTGCATCCTTAATAAATACAAAATTAAGATATTACAAAGAAGTTGTCCTATTTGGCTGTGGAAATTCAAATAAAATTAAGGTTGATATAATATATGCATTTAATTTTAATGATATTGATTAGGCAGAATATATTTTTTCATTTAATATCCTTATGATTTGTGATATGGAAGACATTTGTTGTGATTTGAACCTAAACTGTCCCAGATAGGCTCCTGTGTATGAATATATGTGTGTAGCTGGTGAGGATGTCTATGAGGGCTGTGGAATGTTTAAGAAGTGGATCCAAGGTGGAGGAAGTGAGTCACGGGGGTAAACTTTGAGGTTTCATAGCCTGGCCCCTCAATCTATTAGCCCTCTGTTTCCTCTCCCTGCAGATATGACAGTGTGACAAGTGCTCCTGTCACGCTTTCTTTGTCATGATGAAAGCTTCGCCTTGAAACTGTAAGTTGCATTAAATCCTTTTCACTCCACACATGCTTCTGGTTAGGTATTCTTCTCAGCAATGAGAAAGTCACTGGTGTGACATCACCTGATAAAATAGTCATAATTCTCTAAGAACTACATAAACAATATAATTTTTTATTTATCTTTATCTTTCCCTTGGTAGGAGTCAAGAGACTTCACAAACAGGAAAAAAAGAGGACCTGATGATTAATATGAGAAAGTGTTCACATATCCCAATATTTATATCATTTTCTTAGTTTTTGAAAATACAAAATTTGTAACAAATCTTTTATATAATTACATCCATAATAAAGGTGTTCATTGTCCTTAGGTGACTGTGCTTTAAGAAGTAAAAAGCACATTTTTGAAGTAAACAAAGTTTAGAGTGAGAATATTATAAAGGAAATATCACATCATCATCAAAACTTAAGTTATATTGTGAAGGTAAAAAAAATAAGCTCGAGGCAGGAGAGATGGCTCAGCGGTTAAGGCACTTGCCTCCAGTGCCTAAGACCCCGGGTTCAATTCCCCAGGACCCACATAAGCCAGACCCACAAGATGGTGGCCTTGGTGTTCTCTCTCTCTCTCTCTCTCTCTCTCTTTCTGGTTGAAAATGAATAAATAAAATATTAAAAAAAATAAGCTCAACAAAACAAACAACTATTGAGAAGCCCAACACTTGAAGGACTTGTCACTTCACTTGATTTTGGCCCATCTTTTTCTCATGCATAGAACAAAGCATTGGATGGAATTGTCACAGAGAGCTGTGTCTTTGACAGTTTCCTCAATATTTAGCATTTTGGTTCAAAACATGATACATCACTGTGTAGATTTCATAAAGCACTTGCTATTTAAACATGAGAATCTCAATTAATATTTCCAACATGCAAATAAATGACCATTAGGGTGGTCAATGTCTTGATTCCCAGTAAAAGGGAATCTGTACAGTCATCTGGATACACAAGCTGAATCTGTGAACTTTTGCTTCAGTGAAACACTCCGTCTCAATAATTAAGATGAAAAATACTATAGGGAAACACCTGATGTCTCTTCGTGGTTTTCACCTACTTATATCTGTACATGCACTCACAGCTGAACACACACATGCATTCCCACATACACATGCAAAAATAGGATTTTTTTCAGTGAAGGAACAAATTTACTGCAAAGCTTTAATATTTAAAATTACTTGATTTATTTCAACTTCAGTGTCTTTAAGCAAGACGTTATTGAAAGGTGGTAACGTATAAAGTAAGTTTCTCTAAAGATCAGTCCCCAACTGCATCATTTCATTATCATACTTGAATGGGTATATTCAAAAAATTGAAACACCACCAAATTAAACTTCTTTCTTAGCCATACGGGCATATTCCTTTTATGCAACAATATTTTGGTCCCCAGCCACATTTGTTATGCTCTTTGTGGTAGAGTTAAACATACATGGGGGTTCAAACAGGATACATTAATGAAAAAGGACTCTACAGTAATCTAAGGTGAGAATAGTATCATAAACATATGTAGACAATAACTATACATATATATATATATATATATATATATATATATATATATATATATATATATATATATATATATATATATATATATATATATATATGTAACTCTGTTTGAATGACAAGAAAAAGATAAAAGTACATTGTGATAAAGCGATATCTGAATAGAGCTTAAAGGGGATATCATTTTATGAATGTGTTCTAATTTTTTATGCATTGTCATGGAAAAGAAGATAAAATGGAATATGCCATTGTTGGAGACAACAGGTGATTTTCTCTGACCAAATTGGAAAGCATTCCAAAAGAGAAGGAATGAAGTGAAAAATGATGCGCAGAAGACAGATGGCAAAGGCCTGAGAACCTACAGAAAAGAGTCTTTACTTCGCTTAACTGCTTTAGAATTGCTTGGATACTTTGCTCTACATCAGCACCTATTGTGTCTAACCAATTCCTGTCCCTGTCATGCTGTAGACAATCGTTCATCCTAAAGAAAAATGTGGTTCGTAATCCCACAGGTGTTCTATAATCTCACCTCTTCTACTTCCTTAAACAATGAATGGGAATATTCGATCAGCTTCTCTGAAAAAAATGGGAAAACTTCTTTAATTATAACTGATTTGTAACAATGCAGACATATATGTAGCATAGTTGTCATCAACCCCAAATCCCTCCCATATGTCCTCTCTGTCAATTCAAGAGGTTATTGGGCAATGCTGAGTCATCATAGGAATTAGACAGACAGTAATCGAAATGATACGGGGAAAGAGCACCAGACACTTTCTGACACTCAAGGAGAACAACTTTTATGAGTTTATTTTGATGGAGGGCTTTTGTCCAATGATTTCCTCTCAGAAAGTCAGAGAAAAGAGGAAGAAAAGAGCCCAGAACAAAACTGCAAAAAGGAGTGCACATTCACTCTTCAGGTTAATATGAATGACTGCTGTCAACATGTTTCCACAAGATCTGAGGAAGAACAACTAAGATGGCCAGCCGTTGAATTCTGCTAATACTCTGACACCACACCGTTTATAGAAAAGCCCAATTCCCTTGAATTTTTCCTCTGGTCACATATGGAGACCCAGGACAATTAACCCTGTGATCTCCTTGGGGAGAAACCACATCATACCTTCATCTTCTCTATCTTTTGATGCAACAAGCACAGCAAAAATAAAATAATACAAATTTGTTCCACTATCATTCAGAGATCAACCACAATTTAAACTATTATTTAAAATCCTATTGTGTGTATACATTACAAAGGTGAGATTACTATTTAGTCTAATATTTACAACAATAAGAAGTGATGCATTTCTTTATGGTTGCCAAATATTTTGAATGCACATATACCTTCTACCTTATTGAGGTATTAGAAAATGTGTAGTGGCTATGTTTCATTCCCTTTAATAAAAGTTAAGTTTCCAGAATATTTAGAAAATGTGCTGCTAATTTACGTAATTGCCTAGAAGTTAATAAACCCTAGATTCAATCCATAGTACTGAAACACAGAAAAAAACTTATATCATGTTTTGTATTTTCAATTTATAAGCATGTAATTTATAATGTCTTCGTCAAATACTGATTAAATGCTCCAGTGTTGAAGGCTCTCATCAAATCAGTATTGATAAATAAATAGAAGATATCTTACGCAAATGAATGCTAAGATTATTGAGAGATTGACTCCAACATTTGTCTTCTTCCTCTTAATTCTTCAAGACATCAGTGACACCTATGATGTGATGGGATGTTGGCCAGAAAAAATAAAATAAAATAACACATGTTTCTTTGTCAGAAGGTAGTTTCTTGTGTCATATTCCCACTTTCACTTTGACATAATTAACACCTGTTCCTTCTTAATTTTGCTAATGTAAGCACTTATGAGTGGTCTAGCTTCAAAATGATGTTCCCAACTCTCTCTCTCTCTCTCTCTCTCTCTCTCTCTCTCTCTCTCTCTCTCTGACAGTCACCTATATCACATTACAGCTTCTGTATGATGTGCTGCTCAGTAGGGCCAGATTTTTACCTAGGCTAGTCACAGAAGGGCTTCATGATGGGAGTCGTGGGGAACATAGCAATGCTGGTGAAAATGCAGCCACTGCTCTGGGTTTTCTTTCTCCTGTTTCAAGCACTGGCCCTGACAGCTGCAGGGACAGATGTGATTTAAGAGTGAAGGATACTGCTGCTGTTTAGAGTGGAGATGTCTATGATGAATGGAAGTACAGCCAGCAGGAAGGAAGGAAGATGAGAATTAGGAGAGGATGGATGGAAGGTGACAGATTTAAAGCCATCCTCTGAAACATCAGCCAGTTTACTCAGGAAGGTAAAAGTACACAACTTTAATTTCATGGACTGTCACACTAAATTTGTTTGATTCATGGTTTAAATATAAATCACTATCAACTTAACCATTTCACAAGCCAGGAAGTAACACTATTTGTACATTTCTCTTGCATTTCCTAAAAGTGCGTTTTCATTAAATAAGGCATATGATTATTTTAAACATATAAGATGGTATATAAGACCACATTATGATTGCTTGATTGCTCAGTGAAATAATAATTTGGTATCCTATATTGTGAACATTTGGGAAAACATTATAACTAGTGAGAAATCAACCTAGAGCTTACTAAAATTTTGTTTCATAAACTTTCATAAAATTATATTCTATGAAATTGTTGCAATGATTGCTGCTATAAAAACAAAGGGAGCCATTTTTGTCCATTTGAAGTTTCAAACATCATTTAAAATATAAATTTTGGTTGACCAAAGCATTTGGTTACACAAGAAATGAGTGTCTACTATAACCCAAAAAGGAAATATGCTAACAAGTTTCAATTATTAGAAAGAAATATAATGTTAAATTGTTTATCATGAATGCTTTAAAATAGGTGACATACCCCTGGGTCTTAGAGGATAATATATATATATATATATATATATATATATATATATTCAAGATAGAGTCTTCACTCTAACCAGGCTGACCTGGAATTCACTTTGTAGTCTCAGGGTGGCCTCAAATTCACAGCAATCCTCCTACTTCACCCTCCTGAGAGCTGTGATTACTCTAAGCTATTTTATAGTGTAGGGATTTTATGCCAAGTCTGCAAGAGAGATGCAAAGGAACACTAAGAACTTACATTGTATGAGATATGAGAAATTTTCTGAAGAAAACCTCTAAACCAAGAGAAGAATAAGGTATACAATTTCATGCCTTAGCAAGAGTACCTCATTCTTGGTGGGAGAGGAGAAATACATTCCAATATCCTTACTTTTCGTCAGATTATTGATTTATACTCCTTTGTAAGGACAAGCGATATCTTTTCATGGAGTAGATTCTGCCAGCAAAAAAAAAATCTCTGTAATGAAGGAGGGGTATAAAGTGACATCATTTGGGGTGAGCTATAAAAGTTAGCGTGCACCACAGAAAGTATGGATGATCCTCTCTTGTTCTATTACAGAATATTACCTCCCCCCCAAAAAAAAACACTAAATGCACAGCTTGGTTCCATACACACTGTTGGAAAGAGAAAGAGGAAGCCATTGCTGCACAATTGGACACTGGATGCACACAGGAGGAGAAACCCTGGAGCCCTGGGGGAAGCCAGCCCTGTGGGGAAGACAGAATATAGCTGAAGGAATGTGCTGTGTCCACAGTGTTGCTCTGCCTACCCAGTTCTCTTGGTCTTGGATGGCTCCATAGTAGGTAACACTATAGGAGAATGAACACACAGTTAATTAAAACTAGATAAAGGGTATATTTCAGTCACAGATATTTTGAAAAGAATCAACTTGGAGATAATGTTGAAATACAAAGACATAGAAGGGTCACAGTGTTAGAAGATGGGAAGACCAGAGAGATACTCTTTCTGTCTTTACAGAAATAGAAATTTCATCTCATACCTCCCTGATCTGGGACCTTGGAGGCAAGTACACAGTAAGATGTTGTATAACCAGAAAACAGCAACTTTTTCTGCATGTGCTATAAGAAACTATTTTGTGTAATATATAGGACATCAGACTACACTAAATAGGAAAATTGTTCAGGTCATACAGGCACTTTCATGAAGTCCAATAAGGATTCCTGCTTAGAACACATGTATTTGAATAAATATTACCAAAAGTTGGCTTATGTGTCTGTAGTACAGGTTACCACATGTACAGAATGATGTTACATGATAATCTCCTAAAAGTTCTGTCTGATTAGCTTGCTTTCCATATTCTGCTCTATGAGCCAGGCAGTGAGCTTGCTATAAACAATTTTATTTTAAGAGCAGAGTGTTTAAGACTAAGGATAAAAGCAGGTGCTAAATTTTGATTTTTGAGCTGGAAAACTATTTTGTATCTGAAAAAACTTATTTACCTATACAGTCCTTAGTTTTCTCATGTTAAAAATATAATTACATTGATAATCATAATATTGTCATCCACTGGGGGCTTGATCAATATTTGTAAAGGACTTGGAAAATTGTTTTTCTATAGTAAATATTCACTAAAAAGCTCAAGATGGGCCCTCTGGCTATTAAATTCATACTCTCTGCCTAACTTAATAACACCAAAATTTCCAATGCATTTCATAATTTCACATCCTTTATAATTATAATTTCCCTATAAGTCATACTTATATTTTAGTTTCCTTTAGGAAAATAACATGGAAACAAATCTGCTTAAGAATAAGATAGTCAAACATAATTATGAAATAAAAAATGAACCCTTACTTTGAAATCATAAAATATCCATATTTCTCAAATATTTAATAAAATAATCATAAAAGAGATTAGAAATAATAAAAATTATTGCAATTACATGGATCTTTTAAAAGCAAAAGCAAATGATTTCGTAAATGAGCTCTTCACTTTCCAATATATTCTCTAAAATGCTCTTGTAGTTTCCAATGGTCTACGAAGATAAATCAGACCTAGAGGAAATTGATTGAGGATTTAGCTAAATTCAAGAAAATAAGTTACTATTTGACCATGTTTGCTACATAGGTGTATATCGGTTTGCCATTCTTAGATTATATTTGTCATAAAACAAATATATTTTTTTCTTTTATACAGAATAGATTAAATAAAACTAACACTAATTTAATGCTATGTATATAGCTAGTTAATATGATTTTATGTGAGTGGTTGGTGAAAGCTAAAATGATAACAAAATTTAAATGTGATATGATGAGAATTAATAATAAACTTAGTGAAGGTATATGTAATATTCTAAAAAAAAGAGAAATATTCTAAAAAAAGAGAAATTGAATATATGTTATGTGGTGGTTTGAATGTGAATGTAAGTCCCCCATAGACTCAGTTGTTTATTAAGCTTATGACTTGAGTCTCCAGCTGCCTGGCTATAGGTGGTGTCATTGAGGATGGATACTGGGGTCCAGCTCTAAGGTTTGTTTGCAGGGTAGATCTGATTCCAGCCCAAATGTGTGGAGAGAGCTGGGTGGAGAGAAATCTGACATGTTTGCTGTTTTTTTTTTTTTTTTTTTGGTGTTAGCTGGATTTTTGATGGTTTCTCTCTGCTTGGATGTATGAAAGGGAACCATCTTTTTACTGCCATTGATAGAACTTCCCCTGGATCTGTAAGCCTAAAATATATCCCCACCCCTAAACTGTGTTTGCTTTGATGTTCATCTCAGCACTATGGAGTTGATAAAATATGTAATGTGCTCTTTTGCATACAAAAGCCAACTCTCTATGGAGGCCAATAAAAGTACACCCTTCACAGTTAGTACAGATGATGGCGATATTACATTAATGAGACTATAGGGAAAAAAGAGGTCACATTTTGACTATATAGTTGATTGCCATGCAAAGTCCTTCTGCGTCTTCTGTTACCTTGTGACAGAGACAACACACCATCCAAAGGGTGTATAAGCCAGTAGTGCCAGTGATTTGGGGGCAGAATTACCAAGAATCCTGACTGACACAGTGAACCCTGAAGAAAGTGATGAGGTAACCAAAGCTCACCATTTTTTATGCTTTTTGATGAAAAAAAAATTAGTAAGCTGCAGAATGGTAGTAAGAGAAATAAAATTAACATGGGGATGGGGGAGAAACAGCATATTTTTGCAGTTCAAGATGTGTATATTGGAGGGGATAATATAAAAATCATATTTGTGATGAAATGAAGGAAAGCAATGCTCAGATATGATATTTTGTTCAGCCTTTTTGGGAATTGCAAGATACAATGTATACCTGTTTATTCCAGGTTTATGGAACCAGAGTAAGTAATGAACGTTAACCTGAAGGTGAAGCCATGCAAAACTGAAGTAAAGAAAAGAGAAGAGTAAAGGTATTTGTTATGCTCACAAGGTTTAAATAAAATGAATTAATAGTGATCTAGATGGTTGAATGGGATTAATGACACGGTGAAAATATCTATACAGAATAGGTCATCTTCTCTTTGGCCATAAAAAAGTGGAATGTCTTTTTTTTTTTAAACCAGAAAAAAATAAAAAATAAAAAAAAATAAAAATAAATGTCACAGCTATGTTGTGCTCTGTTCACATATATCAGGTGATATCTCATTAGTGTCAGGGGCCTGCCTTACTACCATGACTGAAAAAAAATAACATGATTCAAAGATTTTCCCCTTTCAGAGTATTCATTGATTGTGAAACCAATTGGCAGAGATTAAAAGGACTAGACTCCATAGGGCCCCTTTAACAAAATGCCATTAAATTAAAATAATTTTTTTAAAAAAAAGTGGAATGTCATCCCAGAAAGAATATTGGTTAACTTCAGCAGAACAGTGACAGTGTAAGAAGAAAAGGTTTCAGAATACAAGCAGGGATTGGCAAGGTCAATACAGGAAAAAAAAAAAATAGAGAGCACTAACATATGCAAGAAAGCTTCACATCTTTCAGATACATATTCCCGATGTTCCCTTCATGCTTTTTTTAAATTCATCGAGATAAATTATGGTTTCTTGTATGACCATGAGTGAAAGATGAATTACTATGGGATGGGGCAGTGACCACAGCACTGTTGAACCTGACACCCCTTCTCCCAGCAATGATAAGGGGCCATTAGCTACCCTGGAAGATCAGGAGTCCTACGCATCATCCCCCATCAATGGTAAAATATTGGCCTCCCTGATTTTGTGCTGGCATCCACATCTGCTATGAGTTCATGAGAGTAGTTGCAATATCATACACAGAAGACAGTGCTTCATTCAGCCCTCTCTTCCCTAAGACTCCCTGGGTATTGGAATGGTGGTGCTGACATTCTGTTTGAAGCAGAGCACACAACATTAAATTATTCTTGGGAATTCTGCCAGCTGTCCATCTCTGCATTTTGCACTGCATAGTGTGCTGAGGAACTTCTGTGATCAAGGCTTCACTCAGTACTAACCTCTGGGAACAAAGTCAGGTGCATTGATTAACTCTTATCTTTACAAATTTGCTCCTGTTGATAATTCTAATTCATTCTGCTCAAATTTACTAAGGCTTGAGATGATACCTCCAGTTTGGTGACAATGTGGCAGGAACTCTCAGAAGTAACTAATGCAACAGCGTCTGGTCCAGGGGCAAAATATCACCATTTGTGTAAGAAAGTTTCCAAAATAGCTTTCCTTGGCTTTGTGAGAGTAAGTTTATATTCTTGGATTTTGACTGATTCTTTATTTTTAATTCGTCACATCTTAGTATTGAATGAACTATCAAACATATCCCATGTGAAGTACTGTAGATTTCCCTTGATTGTGGAAAGTCTTTCACTGTTGTGATTATTCTACTTCCTAAAAGAAGTTCCTTAAAGAAAGGAATCATATTTTTAATCTCAGTAACTCTATTTAATAAGGCTTCAATACATTTTATTTAATAAAAATTTCCATCCAGGGCCATAAGAAGCAAATTAATTTTCAAAGATGTTAAGCTGCCTCAATTGAAATGAAAGTCAATAGAAATCAAAGCCTCCAGTTATAACTAAAATACATTGGAGGAAATCTTGCTATGTCCTTTTGTGAAGGTAGGATTTACTCTGTTGAAATAATCTTAGATTAGCTTCTGATAAAATGAAAATATTAGAACTAAAATAATGTTGTACATAGAGACTTTGGAAGTAAGTTAGCATTTTCATATACTTGATTTGTGTGTGTTTTCATGCAACTGGGTGTATGTGAATATGTGTTTACATGCATGCATGCTTGTGGAAACCAGAGAACATACATAATTCTTTAGGAACCAAACAATTTACGGAATACATTAAAAAAAAAATCTTGGGCTGGAGACAAGGTTCAGTGCTTAAGGTCCTTCCCAGTACCCACATAAAGCCAGATGCTCAGTGGTGTATGCACCTGGAGTCTGATTGCAGATTCCATTCTCTCTCTCTCTCTCTCTCTCTCTCTCTCTCTCTCTCTATATATATATATATATATATATATATATATATATATATATATATATATATATATCTTTCTCCCTCCCTCTCTCTCCCTCTCTTTCTCTTTTTGTCTCTTTTTCTGTCTCTCTTTCCCCTATCTCTGTTTGCAAATAAATAGTTAAAATATAAACAAGTATTTAATTTAATGCACTATCTCATTGGCCTGGAACTCATCAATTCAACAAGTCTTATTGACCAGTGTCCATGAGTGATTCACCTGTCTCAGTTTACTAGTGCTGGGTTTACAGTCCAACGCCTCCATATCTGGCAGTTTTTATATGAATACTTTGCAATTGAACTTAGGTCCTTGGGGCCAGTATTATTATTATTCTCAAAATTGGGAAAACATAAGACTAAAATGCTATTTTTTTTCTAATTTTACCCAATTATTTTAATGACACAGGAATCTATTAACCCAAACTACTTTTTTTACTCCAGTTTAACATGCTTTATGACAAATAATTACTTTATTTTCCAAATGGAAAAGAGATATGCAATGAAATTCTCTACAATAAAAGAGTGAAAACATTCCATAAAGGTAAGAATTAAATTTACAATTGCTTATAAAATCTCATGCCACTTCCAAGGAGAATTTAAGTAAGATTGAAAACAAATGTAGCAATAATCAACTAAGGTTATAGTGTGGTACAAAATATTAATTCCAGGATCATTAAGAGCTTAAGAAACTAACTGAAATAATTTAATCCCCAAAATACATACAAAGTTTGGTGTAGTGGCACACATCTTTTATCCCAGCCCTCAAGAGGCAGAGGTAAGAAGATCACTGTGAGCTCCAGACCAGCCTTGGACTACTGGGTGAGTTCCAGGGGTCAGACTGGGCTAGATGGTGACACCCTATCTTGAAAACCAATCAACCATCCAAGCCAACAAACACACTCAGGGTCTGGAGAGATGGCTCAACAGTTAAGGCACGTGCCTGCAAAAAAGGCAGATGTATGCATCTGGAGTTCATTTTCAACTAGCAGCTGGAGGCCCTGGCCTGTGCACTCTCTCCCTGTCTCTCTTCTCTCCATAGAATAAACAAAGATATTTTAAAAAGAAAAGAAAGAAAAAATAAATAAAATTTATACATGTTAAAGTTTTGTGAACATCAAAAGAATAAATAGCTCAATGTGTAATCAGGAAATATATTAGTATAGCGATTTGAAATTATGATTTAGAAAAGACAACTTAACATGGTCCCTGGCTATCAGGTCTGTACCTGAGCTTTTTCAAGGTCTCAATCTTCTTTAGAACAAAATGCACTGTAGAGGTCAAGCACAGAAGGGTCAGGAATAACAGCAAGATAAACACCATTTATTTTCCAATGGAGAGTATCTGTAGCTAGACTGGTGATGCAGTGCTCACATTATGCTGACATTCAGGATCTGGAGACTTATGTTGAAAGGTGTGAGCAGGCAAATAACAATGCGGTGGAACATCAGAGTTATACTGCCCTTGCTTACTAAATCACTCTTATTTATTTGACACTATTTTAGGATCAATCTTCCTTCCTTCCTTCCTTCCTTCATTCCTTCCTCCCTCCCTCCCTCTCTCTTTCCTTTCTTTGTTTCTCTCTCTCTCTCTCTTTCTCTTTACTGATTCATTCAATATGACCTTTAGGATGCTATTTTGAGGATTTTCATATTTGTGAAAAATTAGAGTTACAGTTGTTGCAAATGTTTATTCTGCTCTGAAGTCTGTTAATTAGGGCCAGAGATTCCTGCCAAAACTCAATTTTCTTTTTCTTTAATTTTTAGTATAAGATAAAAAGAATAAAGCATGTTTTTTGTAGAATAACCAGGACTAACAAAAGTTGATTCTAGGGGTTGGAGGGATTACTCATTGCTGAAGGCGCTTGCCTGAAAAGCCTAATGACCATGGTTTGATTACCCAGTTCCTACATAAAGCCAAATACACAGTGGCACATGTATCTGGAGCTATTTGCAGCCACTGGAAGCCTTGGCATGTCCGTTATCTCTGTCTGTCTCTCCTCTCTCTATCTCCCTCTGCTTGCAAATAAACAAACCATTTTTAAAGATAAAAAAGAAAAATTGATTCTAATCTAATTTTTGTGACTTGCTTGCTAACGTCACTTCAATTTTCCAGAAGAGTAAAAAGAACAAAATTAACACTGATCACCTAGAATGAATATTAATGAGTTATTCAAAGATACAATGTCACACTTTTAAATACTTTTTCTTGATTACATATTTAGGGAAGCGCCTTTAACTTACTTCTCCAAAAATTATAAACCTTTCTATTTATACTGCCAGAATTCTTGATACCTGAATTAGAATGGGATTCAATGATCAACCTAATATTCAGTTGGCAACAGATAATCCATTCAGTGATTTTCAAGTTATAAGTTGAACTTTCATGTTTGTAGGCCACTCATTTTTCCTTCACAGGCCAATTTTATCTAAGGCAATGAAGAAATCAGTTTATTGATGCTATGAGCATCTCCTTGAGACCTTAAGGACAGATTTATCCTTAATGCATTATGGATATTCGTAAGATTATCACAGAGAGCTTGTTTCTTTGAAATTTCATCTAAAACAGAATTTAAAAAATACACACATTTTTCAGGTATGCAACAGGTCAACTATTCACTGCATGCAAATCAAAATTATCACTGATATTAATTTAGGTCAATTCACAATCATTTGTACTATATAAGATCTTAACTTATTATATTTTATGACTAATTTGATATGTGAGTCCTATTCATTGATAATTATTTATCATTTAACAATATCTTTGAAATTATTTATCCCTCGTCTTTATATAAATAATAAAACATGTTGTCATAAACAGATATTCACAGATTGTATATAATGTTATGACTCTAAAGTGAACAAAAATATATTTTTTCTTGTTCAAGAATTTCAATTGGAATTAAAATGACAGAAAAATGCAGAATAAGAGAGTTATATATCATTATTACCAAAGTCAAATGAAATTAGAGACAAAATAAATTTAAAATTTAGATAATCCTGTTATCAAATCAGGAACCTAAATGTGTCAAAACTCAAAATAAAGTAAAGTACTATGAAATGCTTCTAGAGAATGGAGAGACTTGATTTGATCTTTAATTTATAATTTACATATATATGCAAATTATATATATATATATATAGAGAGAGAGAAGAGATACAGAGACAGCAAGAGACATAGAGTGAGTCTGAATGTTAATTTCAAGTTAGCACTTTACTGAGGCTTTTAGTTCTGATTGAAAAGTTTTAAAAGTGAAATTCCAAATCTGTTTATAAAAATAGTTATTACCTACGCATCTTGAGAACTTAATTAACAAACTCAATTACTAGGTTCAACACCTCTAGAGGTATAATTTTATTATTTACTTTTTGTAGAGAGTTTCTCAGTAGAAACTGGTTAATTTGTTCTTTTCACTAAATAAATTTATTTCTTTATCCTGTGTTGCACACTAAACAAGACCTCCATTCCAGCAGCAAGTTAAATGCTAGTGTTGAAAATGTCCGCCCCTTAATTTTTATTCATATTAAGAATAATTTTGTTAGGTAAAGGATGTTTCTAAGTGCCTTATTAAGTTTTTGAGCATGAATGAATGTTCAGTTATGTTAATTTTTGTCTTCTATGTGAATAATCACATGATTGTGGGGAGGAGGCCCTCTATTATGATTAATTACATTTGTTGGTTTTAGGTAAAGAAATACCTTTTCCTGACTTTGAAAAAATATATTTGGTCTTGACATTTTACTCTGATATTTAATACAATTTTATTAGCCTGTTTTCAAGGATCTTTTCAATTTTAATATGTTTGTGAATTTTATTGTCACAATACTGTTCATATTACTCCTTATGTGTCATATATTAAAAACAGCAGAGTTGGTTGTGATAAAGATTTTACTTAAACATACAGACACACACATCTCTCTCTCTCTCTCTATATATATATATATATATATATAGAGAGAGAGAGAGAGAGAGAGTTGATGAATATGAGTTAAAAAGCAATAAAATGTGTATTATTTCATCATTTAAAGAAGTTCAGAAAAAAAACAGAGTAAGTATACTGCCTACTGTAAAAGTAAAAGCCATACCACATGCTGCTGGGATGAATCTTCAAACCTTGCACAATTTGGGGGAGGAGAGTATTTATTTATAGGTATAGATACAGGGGAAGTTCCAGAATGCAAAACAGACTTCTCCCCTTTCACAGGTCCCAGCAGAGAGAGAAAAACCCATCACCAATACCACACACACAGAACAGCAAACAGGCAGGAGCCAAGGAGAGAATTTCTTCTCCTTTATGTAGCCTTAGGGTAGGGGTCTTATAATCCTTCCCCTGACTTAATGGCTTCCTGAGTCTCTGGAATGTCCTTGCTGCACTGCCCACACAGAAAAGGATGTTTACTTCCAGCTTCTTTGAGCTTCTTTACATCCTGCCCCTTGCTGAGAGGCTGCCTTCTTATAAACATTCTCAGTGACCCACCCAAAATAATCAAAAAGATAAAGTTAACAACAAAACCTAACCATCACACCATGGGATACATTCTCACACTTCATTGAGAAAGCAGTTCAATGAGAGCTCTAGATCAACACTAATCATCATTGATTGGTTTCTATACAGGTATTTTTTCCAGGTACACTTAAACTAACTCCTATACTAAGCAATTTTATGAGTTCAATCAGTTGTCTTTTGTGTCCGGACACTGCTCAGATGGAGTCATTAAAGAGCTCCTGCCAGCTTCTCCATTCCCTCATGAAAATAGACGAATGACCAGAAGAATGAAGAGATGAGGGATTTTTGTTTTATGAATGGAATTTTACTCTAGATGTTATCAAAAGGAAGGGATTGATAATTCTACCTCATCCTAGCTTGTGACTGAACAATTTATGCTTGATTTGATGTTCCATTGACATGACCCCGTATTACATTTTTTATGAAATATTTTATCGTTGCATTTTATACCTAACATTTGCTAGTACAATTTAGTATACAAAGGTGAATGATTAAACAGCTGTTTCTAACAAGCATATAAAAATTCTACCTCCCATTACAAACTTATGTACGTATCACTATTCACAAAACTATAGACCCTGATTTAATGTAAAATAAAATTTAAAGGCTATAAAATCTAGGTCACTTATTTTTTTTTCAGTTCCAATTATGATCATTCCATTTTTAACATGAGCTTATTAAAATACAAGTATGTCAAATCACCTACCTATAGTCACTGGCAAATTGCAAGAGAAGTAGTTCACAACATTTGATCTCTCTTTACATTACTTCTTCCACCATTTTCAACACCCTTCCATAGTTTTTGAAATGATTATAATAGAAAAGACTCTGTTTTAGATTTATACCATTAACAAAGAATGACCAACATAAGAGATGTAAATTAAATAAAAATGAAAACTCTGTCTTATTCCCTTGGTATAAAGCACCATAAGCCTGAAAGCACACTATAATTAATCGTAGGTATTTCACATAGCACTTTTGTAGTTTCCTTGCTTCCCAGGAGTTGCTGAATCAGGCCATGCTGCAAGGTTGATATATACTTTCTGTGGAAATGAGATGTTTAAGATGCTCTTCTCTCAGCTGCCTGGATGGATAACAGTGTGAGATATAAGCCTTTCCTGTTTAATGCAACCAAAACCAATCTATGTTCTGGAAACCATTTGATTCCTCCCCTCTGTAACACTATCAGATAGCCACAGGCCCCTCTGGAGACTCTTTTCATGCTGAGATTGCACAAGCTAGGAATGACACTGCTGAATGCATCTACCATCAATCCTGCATCTGCTGATCTCCTTTGGAATTTTTTTTTTTTGATCATCAGCTAATAGGAAGCACAGCATGGTAAAAACAATAATATAGTTTCATCTAATTTTAGATCTGTTGAAATGTCTGCTGGGAACTCCTGTATTCACCTTGAGAGTGTTTATAATAAGTCAATTTTGAAAGTTAAAACAGATAATTATTTGAGTAAGCTTGGTTTATTTATCTTGTTATACATTCATTTCAATAGGTATGAGTTCTCACAACAAATGCTGTTGCCTGAGATCAAAATGTGCTCTTTTTTCACTGTCCCAGTTAATTCACTTCATTCCCCAAAACTATCAAAGATTCTTGGGGAAGTCTAGAGTTGGACTTCATCACTAGGGATGAAAGACAGAGATGGAAAATGTGCCATGATTTACAGAATATGGACAGTTCCCATCATCTCAACGTGGGCTTCCTAGTGGGCAGAGTACCTGAAGGAAGCATGACCGGATACCTAAAGGGTCTGATCCAGAATATATGGTGTACTAACAGCTCTGAAGCAGAAATACACCTCTCAAAAAATAAGCAGCCAATTGCACATTAAAAATACCATAGAGGGGCTGGGGAGATGCCTCAGCAGTTAAGATACTTTGCCTGCAACACCTGAGGACCTGGGTTCAATTCCCTAGTGCCCACATAAAGCAAGATGCACAAAGTGGTGCATGCATTTGGAGTTCCTTTGCAGTGGCAGGAGGCCAGGCACACCCATTCTTTCTGAATCTTTCACTCTCTTTGTCTCTCGTTGCTTTCAAACAAATACAAGTGTTTTTAAAACAACAAAAAGTAAAATAACATGGATCAAAATACATGCCAAAATGTGCTTTTATAGTATTGAGAATAATATATTTTATTAGAGGTATTAGATTGTGAAGGATTTTTTTTTTTTTTAGGTAGGGTTTCACTCTAGCCCATGCTGACCTGGAATTCACTAGGTATCACAGGGTGGCCTAAAACTCATAGCAATCCTCCTACCTCTGCCTCTGGAGTTCTGGGATTAAAGATATGGATTCAGGGCCATATGCATGTGATCCTGTACTCTTGGGCTTCCAAGAAAAGATGCACTGTGGGAGCGATTGATGATGAGGCTACTAAAAATAGAACCTAGGTAATCCAAAATTGTGTATATTTGTTAATTTATACTAATCTCACTTTCAGATGGAGATTGTGTTTGTATTTTTAAGGATGCAGCCAGAGAGCTGTGGCCCATTCAACCCTACCAACCATCCACAGGCAGATAGCTGAGATCCTGGCAAGAGATGAGCCACCACAGTCATATCCATATGGAACCCCTCAGAGAATGATGGGATGAACAAGGGACCCACAGCCACAACCATTCAATCAAAACAGGTGAAGCCAGTGAGACAGAAACCAACTAAACCCCTAAGCCTACAACATTAAAGCAGCCTTAATACTCGCCCACCATGACTCAGGGAACTGAGCTGAAGAGGGGGTGGAAAGATTGTGAGAGCGGTGGTGGGGGAGTTTATCAGAGGCATGGCACCCCACAGTAACAACACATTTGGGACAGGAGAACCAGGCTGAGTACTAGGCTATCCATGGTCCCCTGCCACAAGGACTGATCCAGATGGCCCACAGAGGAGGATATCCAGCTGACTGGGGATGGGGAGGGGGGCAATGGGGAATTGGGGGTAATAACTCATTGTTGGCCCACTAAATAATGTAACTCATTATGGACAATAAAAAAATAAAAAATAGGAAAAAATGGTATGCACCACCAAGCCCATTGATTGTGAAGGATTTTGAAATTGTTAATTGCTCTTTCTCTTTTCCTGTGTGTTTTTGCAGTAAAGTGGGTAGTGGAACCTGATCCTAGTGCCCTCTCATATTAGTGGGGAGGGGTTGAAGCAAGTGATGGCAAACAAACAGAGAAGAAAGCTAACTTGAACATGGGAGGGGGTAGAACATGTAAGCTGATTTATAGAGTATGTTTCAAATTAGAGAAGACAAAGGGGGCAGAAGAGTAAAAATTTCACAAAGAAGAAAGGGAGGAAGGGAAAACAGTGGGTAAGTAGGTAGGGAGTGCATGGTACAAATGATAAGAGAAAAACAGAAAGGAATGCATATGATAGAATTTAGTTATTAAATAGTACTTCTGGTAGTGTGTCTGTTCCAGGATCTCTGATGAGCCATGCTGTGGCCTGTTCATCAGGATTTGTCTTCCAAGGATGTTCACAAGCACTTCTTTATGACTTCCACATCTTTCAGAGGAGTTGTTCCCAAGGTGTAAATTTCCAGTGTTAATTTGCAGATGCTGAAAACCTTCCAGAAGCAGAAAGATGAGATATAAAACCACGGTTTCTGCACATGAATCCTATCAAAGAAAATACTACACGTACTGATGCACAGACCAAAGATGGCAATTTGTGAACAAGTAGCTTCTTTTAAATATATGAATTAGGTCACATTTGTTATACTCTCTATTGTGATATATAGTCCTTAAGAGAGGAATAATAATGGTTCCAATGTGATGAAATAACTCATTGCATTGGGAAGACTCAAAATGAAAGAGTGCATGTGTCTATGAAGGGAATGCAGAAAGCACAGAGGAAGAATGGAAGGAGCTTGTTCCAAAAGCTTGACAATGATGGTTTTTTAAATATGTATTTATTTATTCATCTGAGATGGGGATAGGGAACAGCAGGGACTCTAGTCACTGCACAAAGAACTCAAGAGGTATGCACCACCTTGTGCATCTGGTTTTACCTGGGTACTGGGGAATCAGACCTGGGTCCTTAGGTTTTGCAAACAAGTGTCTTAACCTCTGAGCCATCTCTCCAGCTCCTATAATGGTATAAATCTCCATGATTATATTATATATAGTAACTGCGATTTACACTTAGGAGGGTACTAAGTTCTGAACTTGAATCTTAGTGCCATTCCCTGTGATTATTCTGTGTCATCTTTTGAGATGCAACTTGTATGAAAAATAACCATTAATTCTCAAGATCTTATAAGAAGAATCCTCAAGAGAGTGTGGTCCTAGAACATGGATAGTTTGATGAGTGTTAAGGGAGTTCTGGGTGAGCTGGAAGGGTTCAAGCTACTTTGAGAACATAAGGGAACACAGAAGTTCAAGGGCACTGCCCAGTCAAAGTACCAACGCCCACTCCATGACAGACAATAATCACCATTCCAGGTTTCAGTAAACTCCCTCTATGACCTGCTTTTATGCAAACTTCCCTCCAGAGGCCACAGAGCTGCAGCAGCCAGCTTCCAGTCTAGGTGGGCACATTCAAATAGCCAACTAGGGCGATCCCTGTGTCCCGATTTCCAGCATCATTTGTCTGGGAAGAGTCTAAAGAGATATCCCAAGGACTCCCTCCAGCAGCAGAGAGCCACCATCCAGGTATGAGCCCTAGCACATCAAAGAAGTGTCAGCACTCCCCCTAAGGTCCTAAGAGCCCTCCTGTTTTTTGTTGTTGTTGTTTGTTTGTCTGTTTGTTTTGTTTTTGTTTTGTTGTTTTTCCTGAAAATCTCTCCAGCCACCCCAGTTCCAATGGGTCAGCATAATGAGGAAAATGTTCAAGGGTTGGATGAAATCCAGAGATGGTGTAAACTGACCCTCATGGGTCAGGGGCTGGAAGTCCAAATTCGGACTATGCCCATGGAAGGCAGTTACTCTTTCCCTGAGGGGAGCCCAGAAAGTAGAGGGAGGGCAGTAATACACACAGTTGGCCATGACTGGCATTCCTCTAGCCAACAGAATACCCGACCTGGGGGACTGAGGAGCTCTAATTTCATATGGGGCATTGGGGGACAGGGCGGAGAGCTGAATATCATCTGGCATAGGGGGCAGAACAGTTCAGGCTAGGAAACATTAAAACACCAAAAAGAAGATTACCACAAACTCTTTGTTTTCCTGAACAACCAGAAACAGTTTTATTCTGACTGGACTGTTGATGTACCATCACAAACTGTAATCTGAAGGGAAGAAAAAAGGACATCATGCATTGATATATATGACCAGTACTCCTACATATCCTTTGTTATTATTGTTTTGTTTTAAATTTTATACTTGTTGAGCTTTGTTTTTATTTACTTTCTTTTTTATTTCATTCTCAATTCGTATTTATGTTTATTATCTTTTCTCTTTCAGTTCCTATATTCTTTCTTAATGTTGTTGTTATTCTGTATTTATGTGTTATTTGTACATGTCAATGCCCAAGGGTCTAGCCAATATAAACATATATTTCTATTAATATGTGAAATTTTATCTATCAATGGTTTAGCTAATTTATTTAAAACATTAAGCCCACAAAAAACCTTAATATTCTCTGAGTTAATTAATTCTTGGTATTCAGAAGTATTGATTATTTTCATTATTCCAAAAAGTATATACACAGATTAGCGCTCACTGTACATATTTTATTCTTTTCAATCCTGCTAAACACTACTGTCTACATTAATTTTTCATTTTCAGACATTTTAAGAAGTTGAATCACAAAATATTTGTATCTAAAGACATTTCATTGAGCACAATATTTTCAGTATTCATCCATGTAGTAGTGTATATTAATGCTTAATTTACTTTGTAGAAAATATTGTTCTATCACATGTGCATAGAAAATTATATAGCTTTCAGTATCTGTTGGTTAGTTTATTTACAATCATTTGTTTCCACTTTTGGCTACTATGGTGAAGTTAAAATTCATTCAATCTTTCTTTTCAAGTATAGATAAGAGAGATGACGAGAGAGAGAGAGAGAGAGAGAGAGAGAGAGAGAGAGAGAGAGAGAGAGAGAGAGAACAAACTAGGGCCTGTAGCTGCTATAAATGAACTTCAGATGCATGAATCACTTTGTTCATCTGGATTTACTGTGGAATCCAACCGGAATCATTAGGCATTGCCAATAAGTGCCTTAACCTCTGATCAATCTCTCCAGGCCCTAGATGAAGTTAAAACATGTTAGTACAAGTTTGCAATCACACCAGAAGTTAATGAGGGTTCTTTCTTTTTCCCTACATCCAACCAGCAACTATTGTCATTGGATTTTTTTAATGTTTGCCATTCTGACTGGAGTAAGGTGGAATATCATTGTTTTGATTTGAGTTTCCCTGATGATTAGTGATGTTGAACATTTTTTTTTAAATGAGAGCTTGCTATTTGTATTTCCTCTTCTGAGAAATCAATGTTGAGCTCAGTGACCCATTTTCTGAGAGGGATGTTTGAGTTTTTACTTAATTTTTTGAGTTATGTGTAGGTTTTAGATAGTAGGCCTCTGTCAGTGGAATAGTTGGGAAAGATTGTCTCATGAAAAAGCAGATTGCTCCCTAGAAAGCAGAGGTCATTAATATACAACAAACTCAATGATGCTACAAGAATGCTGAAGACCAGAAGAGACCAGTAATGCCAAGAAGTGCTCACCCATGAAATAGTGGCACTAAACCTAGATGGATAATCAATAGCTTGTTAATTGGCTGATAAACCCTCTCAGAGGCAGGTAACCCTTAACTGGAAGTGGGATCCATGGTAATTCCATATGAGGACCAAGAACCAAGGCTCCAAGGGGAAACCCCCACTAACCAGAGATCTACAGAAAGACTATACGCATTATAATCTCAAAAATTAACAGCTTTTCTCATTTAACCTACACTGATCTATCTATTGGGGATTCTGCTTTTATGTCTCAGAAGGCAACCATACAACCATGGATAACACAATCCCATCAAGGGGACCTGAAATGTTGCCTTTCACCCAAAAGATGAACCACCTGTAACATGATACAGAGACCAACTTAAACCTTTGAGGAAGTGGCAAGATGAGCAAGAGATCTACCTCCACAGCAAGTCAGACAACATGGGAAAGGATAATAGAGACAGACACTGAGGATACCCAACACAATCCAAAGCAGAAATCCAGAGATTCTTAAGACCTCAACAGTAAAGCAGACCTAAAACTCACCCTCCATGACTCAGGGATCTGAGTAGAAGAGGGGGTGGAAAGATTGTAAGAATCATAGTGAGGGAGAGAGACAAAAAAATCTGACTAACTTTTGTATAATCCATAATACCCTATCCCATGAACT
>PVHP010007525.1:27727-56409 GCA_004024765.1 Zapus hudsonius
TATATATATATATATATATATATATATATATATATATATATATATATATATATATATATATATATATATATACATGTGTGTGTATGTGTGTAGGTCTTAGGAAAACTTTCAGGTCTATCCTTGGAACTCCACTTCATTTGAGGGAAGGTTTCTCTTGTTCTCAATCTGCTGTTCTTTTTACTGTGGTCACTGAGAGTTTCCAGAAAAATCTCCCCTCTCTGCTTCCCTCAAGTTAAGAGTGCTGAGATTATACAAATCTGCCAAAAATTCTGGCATTTTCACATAGGGTCTGAGGATGGAACTTGTTACTCAAGCATGAGTGATAGGTACTTTATCTAAGCCATAGGCCCAGCCTCATAGGGACTATACATTATTAGAAAACTACATTTTAATTTCTCTTGGATGTATACCTAGAATGGAAATTACTACTCAAAAGTGTAGCAATATATTTATCTTTTTCATTTATTACCAACCAATTATTCAGGGTGGCTGTAATACTTGACATTGAAGCAACAATGGTAGTTCTAATTTCTCATTGTTTCTAACACTTCTTACTGTCTGTCCTTTTTAAAGGTAGCATATTGTTTGTAAAGTGGCATTTCATTGTGGCTTGATTTTTATTTTCTTACATGTATTAGGTCTATTTCCTTATGTCTGGTAATAATAATTGGACTTCTTTCAATGTCCTAATTAACCATTTGTGCATAGTCAGTAGTTAAATGTATAGCCATGGAAAATGATTTATTTCTTATTATTGATTTTCACTTTTTTATTTGGATTGCTAAGAACTGAATCCAAGTTCTCAAAGATGCTTATATAAGTTCATTAATTTTTCAAATATTTTATGCATCACCGTGTTCATTTTCTCCTTCTATATCCCCCATGTGTAGATGAATATGATTTTTGATGCCCCATATACTTTGAGACTTAGTGACTGTCATGGTTTGATCCAGGTGTCCCCCACAAACAAATGAATGTGTTCTCAATGATCAATGCTCAGCTGATGGCAGTCCACTACATCCTATTGCTATTCTTATGAGTACTACTGATGCTGGCTAATTTTTTGATTTTCCTAACATAACTCAGTAAAGCCTATAGTATGGTTTTGTTGTGTGCACACAAGACTATCTACTACAGTCAACCAATGATTAAAGTTATGTTTCTTTAACTGCCTTGAACCATTATCATCCTAAACTGTTCATTCATATGTTGAACACAAAACTTTATAGCTCATCATTTTCTATCAATCAGTGAAAACACTTTAGTGCTACTCAAAGGGGATCATTAAGGCTTTTTTACATCCTACTTGACATGGGAATATCATTCCACTCACATGTGACTTTTTACTTCACTATGGCATCTTAGAATTATACTAACCCCACCAATTACATTCTTTGCTTATATTTAAGCCACCTTTATTTGCCCTCCTGCTGCTGATGCCTCACTATTATAATATTAATCAGTTGCTAGGGATGGTTTTAGACACCTAACATAGAAACTGGCCTTTTCTCATGAAGCATGTCTAACTCAAATCACCTTAGAACAATCCATTTGATTCAAGCTCAATTGAAAGAACTGTTAGAAAAAAAAAAAAACAGATCTCTCAGTTCAGTGAAATAAGAATGCTTCTTTGGGAATTGGTTCTTTGGGGTGCTCTAAATTGATTAGGCTAATCACATGGGTTACTGTTTCTGTGGGTCTTATCATGTATAATTAGCCAAGCATGGAGGCACTCCCTTGTAAACTCAGTACTTGGGAGGTAGAGACAGGGAATTAA
Source organism: Zapus hudsonius (assembly GCA_004024765.1). NCBI lineage: Eukaryota > Metazoa > Chordata > Mammalia > Rodentia > Dipodidae > Zapus > Zapus hudsonius. Next base: position 29,505 of record PVHP010007525.1, read on the forward strand.
GAATTAGAGGTCCTCATCAAATATGTAGCTATTTAGAAGTCATCCTAGATTACATGACACCCATCTTCAATAAAATAATTGAATATATATGTATATATATTCAATTATTATATATATTAGATACAGAGAAATAGATATAGATATAAGCCATTGTTGATGATGACAATCTATTGTCATCTATATGCTTTAAGATATAAGAAATAATTACTGAATTTTGGTAAAATAATTCTGTACTGATGATTCCTTGTGAAAATGTAAATTTATAAGCCCTAAAATCTGTGAATATTCAATATCATTTAGTAACTAAGGTAAAATGCTGTAACTTAGACTGTTTTATCTAGTGATAAGTATATACTATATGATGTCTCCAATGGTTAATAATAGCTAATTTGTTTAGTGGAGACTTTGCAGGTGTATTCATTTGCACAGTGAATGTGTGGATATGTTTTTGTGTGTTCACAAAGCTCCATGAATGCCCATTCACATATGGAAACCAGAAAACCATTTCATGTGTTGTTCCGCCAGATCGTTGTCAAAATATTTTGAGACAGTGTCTTTCATAGGCATGGAGCTAATCCATTATGCTGGACTGGCTGGCCAGCAAAGCATCAGGACTCCACCTGTTGCTACCTCCCCATTACTTGGATTCTGAGCATATACCAACAAGACCAGATTTTTATATAAGTTCTAGATGCCACACGCAAATCCTCAGGTTTGCAAGGCAAACACACCTAACACACTGATATACTGAGTTATCACTTAGTCTTTTTTTAATATAAATTTGCTTTTTTTAAAATATAAATTAATTGTCCATAATGAGTTACATTATTTAGTGGGCAAACCATGAGTTGTTATCCCAAATTCCCCAATTCCCCCCCCTCCCTGATCAGTTGGATATCCTCCTCCGTGGGCTGTCTGTATTAGTCCTTGTGGCAAGGGATCCTGGATATCCTAATACTCAGCCTGGTCTTCCTGGCCCAAGTGTGTTGTTACTGATGGGTGCCATGCCTCTGGACCATCTCCTCCACCACAGCTCTCACAATCTTTCTGCCCCCTCTTCCGCTCAGGTCCCTGAGTTGTGGTGGGTATTAAGGCTGCCTTAATGTTGCGAGTTTAGGGGTCCTTGTGTATTTGCTTTTTAAAATTAGCTGTTATTACAAATAATATCCAAATTTAATTAATTTTTTCTAATTAACAACAATGAAATAGCTATAAAATATAGTAATTTTTGCTAAAGAAAATTTCAAAACCTTGGAAGACATTTTAACAAGTTATAAATTAGAAAAGTGCATGGACAGAATGCTTAAAGATGATAAATATGTATATGTATATATATATATGCAAACACATACTCCTATAACAGTATATATACTACACACACAAAGAATTTTATTTTATTGGTTTTGCATTATTTTTGCGAAATAATCTCACTGTATAGCCTGGAACACAAAATGTAGCACACAGCATCCCCAGACACACATATACAATCACACACACACACACATACACACACACACACACACACATACATACACACACACACACACACACACACACACACACATATATATATATATATATATATATATATATATATATATATATATATATATTTCATAGAGAGAGAGGGGCAGGTAGAGAGTGAGAGAGAACTGAAAACAAACTCCAGACTCATGTGCCACCTTGTGCATTTGGCTTTAAGTGGTTACCATGTAATTAAATCCAAGTCATTAGGCTTCGCTAGAAAGCACCTTAATCACTGGGCCATCTCTCCAGCCTTAAGCAAGATATTTTAAAGCAAAGGTCTTTCACATTATTTCAACTTTTCTCTATGGACACCTGTGATCAACCATCTCATAGTTTTGGTATGCCCTTCAAATTTATCTCATACTATCAGAGTATTGTAAAACCTCATACTCTTGAAGCATTATCTTATATAAATTACTAACGAAAGAGAAAATCACATTTCCTTACAAAATGTGTGTGAGTTTATTAAAATTTTTATTTGTTTTCCTTTATATTTGAGTACAGATGATTTTATTTAAAATTTAGATTATGAAAAATGGGACTTTAGAATCACTTTGAATAATTTAGCCAATATATGTCCCTTACCAGCTCTGTGACCTAGGAAAAGTCACTTTACCACTTGAATGCTTATGTGGGGTTGGAGCTTAGAGAAGACAGATGCAAAGAAAGCTGCTATGACATTATGGCAAGAGTCCAGGAAGTCAAGACGGGTTCCTTAATCGATGTAATGCTTTACTAAGCAAATAATGATGATCACATTTTTTCTGCTTGGTGCCAATGGTATAAAGATAGATAAGTCACAGTCCCTGCATCCATATGATTAATAATCTGTCATGGAAGAAAGACATAAAATCCACCTACATGCCTGTTATTAATTGTCATAAGCTATGTATGAGTAAATTCCTAGGGATACAAAAGTGATTCCACCGTTCCATGTGTGTCCTGACCAACACAGTCCAATGGGGATATTATTTCCCATTACATACAAAATTAACTTCTATTATGCACTTTAAGATTATATTACCTTTGTTATCTATACTTCATTGGTGGCTTAAATTAAGCAAGAGGAAAGCAATCTGTTGATTTGTCCCTTTTAGATTTTCATTTTAAGTATATGATGGTATTGGGTGATCTTACCTTTATTATTTTACTCATTTTTTTCTAAATTATCATAATTATGAATTAGTTTACTATATTGGTACAATATCAAATTTCTTCAGACCGTATCACTACACCCTCTTTGCTGGTGGATCCAAATGAGGTGTGAATCATTAAGAGAACCCTAAAGATTTACACTGTAAGAAAATAATAATTGAGATTTCTGTCAGTATGTCTATCAGAACTAAGAATGTGGCTTAAAGATGGAAGAAATATGAACTTAGAAAAGGATGAATTTACTGACTCACTAAACAGGGATTGTGCATCGAATGTCTCAGTTGGGAGTTCGGGGAAAGATGAAACGATTTGTTTTGTTTGTTTGGCTCAGACAAATATTGGTTCATTGTGAAATCAATTAGTTGTCTTTTATCAATGTAGAGAAAAGAATTCAAAGGCTTATGGCTAGAGATATAAAAAATTCAAATGAAAAATTAATTTTTTTATCGAAGACCTACTGAACCACACTGTAAAAATCTAGAACATTTAGATTAGCTTTAATTTAATAAATGTTTAAAGAGAAAGCTTTATTTTGGGGCTTAAATTTTAGAGATTTTAGAGCTTTCAATGCATCTTTGGTTGGTTACTTGACTCTGGGGGTGCTGGCACAACATGGTGGTGTCGCACAGTAAAACGGTTCACTTTCCAGCCAGGAAAGACATAAAAGAGAAGACAAAAAATAATAGTCTAGGGTCCTACAATCTGCTTCAACACAAACCTTAGTGATGTCAATTTACATAGTAGGTCATAATTCCAGTTGCTCCGCAGCTTCCCACTTGTGCCATGGCCTGGTGATTTTGGTGGCCATATACTTTTCCTAAAGATGTGAGGAATGACCTGGGCTAGAGTGAGACCCTACCTCGTAAAACCAAAAAAAAAAAAAAGATGTGTTCTCTCTCTCTCTCTCTCTCTCTCTCTCTCTCTCTCTCTCTCTCTCTCTCTCTGTATTTCTGCTTGAAAATGAATAAATAAAATATTTTAAAAAATAAAATAAAAGATGTGAGGAATGAATTTGTGAGGTTAAACCTTGTATTCATTGGGAGTTCTGTGATCATGAAACATGAACAAGAAATTGGGAACCCTAAATGAAATAGGAACAGTTGAATCCCAGTGTGGTAAAGACCAGATGTTGATGCTCAATTGCTAATGTCATGGTGGGTTTGGTGGTTGTGTTGGTTAAGTTTTTATGTCAACTTGACCTTTCAAGTAATCTTGGGTTGGTCTCTGAGGATGTTCACAGGAAGGCAGCCTCTCAGTAGGGGGCAGGATGTAAGGAAGCTCAAAGGAGCTAGAAGTAAACATCCTTTCCTGTGTGGGCAGTGCAGGAAGGAAATTCCAGAGATTCAGGAAGTCACTAAGTCTGGAATAGAATTGCAAGAACCCAGCCTAGAGCTAGATAAAGGAGAAAGAATTCTCTCCTTGCCCTCCTGCCTGTTTGCTAGTGTGTGTTTTTCTCTAAGCTTGGACCTGTGAAAGTAGAGCAGCCTCTTTTGCATTCTGGAACTTCCCCTGTAACTATAGCTACAAATATATCCTTTCCTCATATAATAAACTCATAAACTGTGCCTGGTTTAGAGATTCATCCCAGCGGCATGTGGCTGACTCCAACAGTTGTGATGGTGCTCCAATGGCATAGACCTAGACAGAGCACCAATAAGACCAGTGTGCCTTACACAGACATGTGTCAATAGTTCATAGTATTCCTGAAAAAAAAGTAGATTTGTCTAAAACTTGATTTTTGCCATCCAGAAATCATGTATTAAAATCATATTGTCAAATTCATGGGGAGGAGTTCTACCTTTATGAATAGATTTGTACTATTGTCAGAAGAGTGAGTTAGTTGTCAAGTGAGTGAGTTCCTCATAAAATGGTGATGTTGTTCCATACTTCCCCTTTTCCTGTGCTTTTACACATACATTCTCTTACTTTTCTGTTGCAGGGTATGAAGAAATGCAGCTATGATTAGGTGTGATCCCATAGCTGTGAGCTTTACAGGCTTCAAAACTGTAAAAAATAAATCATTTGTGTGCATAAAATACCAGTCTCTGTTATTTTGTTATAGCAGGACCAAAGACTGAAACAGAAATGTAACCAGTTCCATTATCAATACTAGCAAGAAGAAGAAGAAGAAGAAGAAGAAGAAGAAGAAGAAGAAGAAGAAGAAGAAGAAGAAGAAGAAGAAGAAGAAGAAGCTGAAAGTCAATTGAAGAAAGTTCAAAGTCCCTCATTCAAATTCCACACTTGACTGTGGATATTTTGGTTACCACGTGATGGAGTCCTCCAATGCTGGATCCCACTGAACTGCTGAAAGGTGTCAATATTTTGTCCCAGCCTTATTCAAGGGTAGAAGATCATTTGCAAGGGTTTATATGTACTGGAGATACAATGATGAAAAGTTTTATGGTTTACTAGCTAGCACAGGCTCTAAATTTACACTGATTCCAGGAAGCCTGAAACATCCCTGTGACCCACCAACTAGAGGAATTAAAGAAAATGAGATGATCACTGGATTTTTTATTTCTGAGATCCATCTCACAGAGTGTCCAGCAACAACTAGGTCTCATATTTTACATGTACATATTTTCAAGCTAAAGAATGCATGAATCTTATAAAGGTACTTCACAACTTGCAAAATCCCTTCACTGGTTATATGATATACACATGCCAGCAGACAGCAAATAGAAACCATTAGACTTACAAGTGACAAAGGTAACAGACACTTGAGAGTAATGCTATGTAAAGTCCCCTTGGAGGGGCTTTAGAGGTTACACTTTCTTCAGTGGTATGACAAAATATCTCACGAAAGTCTCAAAAAAGGAAGGGTTTATTTTGGCTTACACTTTAAGGATACAGTTCAGCATGGCAAGAAAAACTATGGCAGCAGGAGCGTGGAGAAACCCTTCACATTGCGTTCCATTCAGGATGCAACAAGCAACGAACATTACTGTTGCTCATCTGTTTCCCTTTATCAGCCAAGCAGGGCCTCCAACCCACAGAATGGTGCCACCCACACTTAATATGGATCTTTCCATTAACCTAGTCTAGATGATCCTTCACAGATCTGACAAGAGAGTTGTTTCCATGGTGATTTCAAATCCTGTCAAAGTGACTACTTAAATTTACCATCCACTTGAAATATAAGCATATCACTTTTATGTCACAACCCAATTCCCTCAGAGGGATTCGGGGTCTAGGTTATTATATCTCAAGGCCCATTCAAGTGACACACCTCCAGCAAGGCTCAACCTTCTCAACAGTGCCATCAACTGAGAATTAAGTACTCAACCATATGAGTCTATAGGGGACATTTTACATTTCAACCACCACAAAGAGTATGTGCAAACATTGATAATATATATGTTATTGTAATTTATAAATATTATGGAAACATTTGTTGTTGGTGTTCCCAATTATACTGTGGTGACTTTCTAGCAATAGAATAATGCTCTTAAGTGAAATTTTATAGTGAAGTATGTGATGTCTACAAAGCCTGACAGACCCTACGAGGTTTTGGTCTTGCTTTAAAGATGTGAATACTGATATAATAAATTTTTATGTATGGATAAAGTCATGAGTCAATGATGGTTTTTGATAAAAAAAATCAAAAACTTAACAAAGAGTATTTTTTACTATCTCTACAATGTATGTGAACATTGGGCATTTCCTTGTCTGAACTCTCCCTAAGCATCTCTCTATTTTTAATAAATGTGTTTAGTCAACCTTTGTCTTAAAAGATTCTGTCCATGGTGCATTCATGTCTTAGAAGGGATTTCAATATACATTAATAACTCGTCTATGAAAATTGCATGTGATAACAGGGCTGTTGAGATAAACATTGCTGCACTATAGTTTTGTTTTTATTCCCACTAATATGACATGACCATCTCAGTAGCAACCATGGAGCAGAGATGACTTTGACCACATTGTAAATGAAAGGAAAGGAGCAGAGCAATACACAGAACATTATTCAGCAGTTTGGTCTAGGATATTGGTAATGATGCTATTGGTAGTCCCTACTGTGGACCAGAGACAGAGGACCCTACCTGTGATTCCAACCATCACTCCTTCCTGCCTCCAAGATGCATGAGGTCTTGGCAGGTGCTAGGGTATATATAGAGCAGCTGAAAGGTCAACTGAACATGAGACTCCATGACACACATTCTGTAAGGTTTGCATGCATAGTTTAGTGGGTATTTACACTACTTTAACTGTTTTGGAATTAGCAATACTAAATAATCTGGGGCTGGAGAGATGGCTCAGAGGTTAAGGTACTTGCCTCCAGTGCCTAAGGGCCCCAGTTCAATTCCCCAGTACCCACATAAGCCAGACCCACAAGGTGGTGGCCTTGGTGCTTTCTCTATCTATCTCTCTCTCTCCTCTCTCTCTCTCTCTCTCTCTCTCTGTATCTCTCTGCTTGAAAAATGAATCAATAAAATTTAAAAAATAAATAAATAAATAATCTGTCCTCCATTTTCTTGTGAATAACACCTATACCCTCATCATTCATCAAGTTTACTTGAGTGGAATCGTCACTTTTAGTCTGTCATAAGGATCTTTTCTGGGTGTATCAATGTTTGATCATTTTTTCTCAAGGAAAAATTAAAAAGAAAATATGTAGGAGGTTAAAGTGGTACTGACTGCATCTTTTCAAAGGTACAGGATGAGCTACAGAGATAGATGCTACTGAGAAGGGGAGATATTCACCAAATCTTTGGCTGCTGTTTATATATCCCAACCTGACTGGGTGGAGCAGCCAGGCCTTAAGTGATGGATCACATGATTAAGATAGAGATAATACAATGCAAAGGACCTTTCCATCTTTATTGGTCTAACATTAAGTACAATTTGATAACCAAGTGCAGAAACAGTTCAAAAATTATCTTTTTCATAAATGGATATTTATAATGGCATTCAGTTTTTAAAGATCTTGTTTTAATTTGTAGTACATTGACCATTGTAATCAGGGTGAGTGTCCATGTAATTTCTTGTCAAGCCAACAGTAAGTGGTAAATGGGGAAAGTCACAAAATTTGATCATATAATGTATATAATTCTTCATAATAAAAATATAAAAAATAAAAAAAAAATAAAATCAAATTTTTCAAAGTTTAAATACAATTTATGTCTACCATGTATTACTAAATAAAATAGGTGCTATGTCAACAGATAATTTAGGTAAGATAATAGTTCTAGTGTTTAATTTGTAAAGTTCATCTATCTTTTCCATCTAGGTTTGCTAACTTTCTAGGAGTACAGAGACTAATGAGTTTATATTTAATTAAATATGAATATTCTAATTTGATTCCTAATATAAGTTGTCTATGAAAGCGTGCCAATTAATACACTTCATGAGTTTAATTTTAGTGTGTAAATTCAATTTCCTTTTTATTTGTGACTTAAATTAGTTTAAATATTTATATTGTAGTCCATCATTGAGTGATATTTCTTTCCCTGTAACTCTGTTTTCATGTCTATTTGTTTGACATCTGTGGTTCCTGTTCACCTCTACCATAATTAAAACTAATACTTTCATAATTTCTTACTCTATATATATGATATCAGTACAGTTGAGATCAAGAACCTCCCTAGTAGCCATGGTCAGTTTCCCAGTTTAGGCATCTGTATTCCTTTTTTCATTGCTTGGACAAAATACTTGACATAAAAAAAAAAAAATAAATAAATAAATAAATAAAATGAGGAGGAAATGATTTTGCTCATGGTTGAAGAGTTCAGTCCATCATTGTGTGGAAGGGATGGTAGAGGCAAAACTCACAGTATGTCATCCAGGAATCACAAAAGATATAGTCACCAAGGCTCCCCAATAATGACCTGGTTCCTGCAGTGAACAGGAAGTGGCAAAACTTTCCATAAATCTAATATTAAAACCATCAATTTCTTAGGTCATAATCTCCATGACTTAGTTGTCTCTAGCCATGCCCTTACACACATCAGAAGTATGTACCATTAATCACTATCTAGGTACTTCTACTCCAGTCAAAACTACAATCAAAATTAACCATCATAATCGAAACCCTTAGAAATGGGACTAACAACTGTATTTTGCTATGCCATAAAACCAACTCCCTTAAACTATCACTGCATCTCATAATGGAAAATTATTTCAGCCATCTCCACAAATACCCCTATTTTTTTGCTTATATGCATGTGTGTGTTTATTATATGTTGTGGTATATGTGGTATTGTAGTTACCTTCTAGTTGCTAAGAGAAAACACTCAACCCAAAGCAGTTCATGGGAGGAAATATTGTGTTTTGGATTACTGTCTTGAGGGGAAGCTTCATGATGGTAGGGGAAAGCATTGGCTTTATGAGAGGCTGGACATCACTTCTGCCTCTGCAGTTGAAAGAGCTGCAGGAGAGTTAGCCAAACTCTAGCTTAAAGGAACTGGTTACAATACCCATAAGCCCACTCTCCAAAAACACACCTCATTCAGCAAGGCCTCACCTCCAAAACTGCCATCAGCTGGGGACTATTCATTAAATACCTAAATTTATAGTGGGCATCTAATTCAAACTACCATATGTGATGTGTGTATATGTAGATGCCTGGTGGCTCCTGCCCTGCCCTTCCCTATTCTCCTCTCTCTCTCCTCCTCTTCTCTCTCTCTCTTCTTCTCTCCATCTCTTTATCCCTCTTCCTCTCTCCTTCCATCTCTTTCACTTTTTGGGTGTTTTCAGGTTCCTGGCCTCTTACTCAAGGATTTGAAAAATAATTAAAGAAAGTCATGCAAATAGTGAAGCAGCAATTAAATTTATTAAGATCAACTCCATATTAAAGGTTTCAATACACTGTCTAAGGGGTAGCAGGCCACTGAGTGGAGAATGGTTATGGCCCCAGGAAATGATCTTGGACTTCTTTATATGGGTTTGATTAGGGCAGGATGGATTAGTTGATAGGGTTGTAGTTTGTATAGTATTCTAATGTGATTGACAAATCAGCGTTATACAATGTTTTCCTTACTGTACAGGCTTTTTTCCCCTCAAGTCCATATTTTCACCATCTATGTGCCTAGTTATACACAAGCTTTAGATGGTAAATAGGGTTTTCTCCTTAAAATTTCACTGAGAGGACAGAGGTTGCTTCATTGTTCATGTACCTCAAACCAGACCAGACTGGATCACCCTGCTCTTCAGATCCCATATGGGTCTAAGTACAAATTTGGGTAGACACTTATCCCAAGCGATAGTCAAGAAATGACCAACAAATTCATTGTCTATTTTTGGATTAGGCATACATGATGTGCAGAACAGGTAGGGCTCCCATCCTAGCAAGCTGCTAGGTGCATTTTGTTGGATAAGGGTGTGTTTAATGCCCAAGCCAAGGTAAACTATTTCCCTATGCTCACCTGCCATTTCAGTAGAAGGTATAAATGAATCAGTAAGATTTTGAGCAGCAGGAGTTCTAAGCTCATACTCACTGAGCAAACTAACCAGAAGGCAGCACAGGAAACTTAAAAAGTTAAGGCAATAAAAGGAAATAAAGATTCTTACTCTTGGTGTCCTAAGTCCTATGTATGGTGTGTCAACAGTAAGGTGTAAGCCTCTAATCACAGCCCTCAGGAGCAAAGTTAGGAGGATCACTGTGAGTTAGAGCCAGCCTGAATTCCAGGTCATCTAGGGTTAGAGTGACACCTTATCTCAAAAAAAAAAAAAAAACAAACAAACACACAAACAAAAAATAGCTACAGAAGAATAGGTAGATAATATTATTCTTATTTTTTAAGTACTTTTATTGTCCATAATGAGTTACATTGTTTAGTGGGCCAACAATGAGTTGTTATTCCCAATTCCTCATTGCCCCACTTCCCCATCCCCAGTCAGCTGGATATCTTCCTCCCTGGGCTGTCTGGATCAGTCTTTGTGGTAGAGGATCATGGATAGCCTAGTCTTCAGCTGGGTTCTCCTGACCCAAATGTGTTGTGACTGAGGGGTGCCAAGTCTCTGGATATTCTCCCCCACCACAGCTCTCACAATCTTTCTGCCCCCTCTTCCGCTCAGTTCCCTGAGACGTGGTGGGTGACTATTAAGGCTGCTTTAATGTTGTGAGCTTAGGGTTTTTTGTGTCTAGAATTGTTGGTTTCTGTCTCACTGGCTTATCCTGTGCTGATTGAATGGCTGTGGCTGTGGGCCCCTTGTTCATCCAATCATTCTCTGCAGAGTTCCATATGGATCCTCCACCGTATGACTGTGGTGGCTCATCTCTTGCCAGGATCTCAGCTTTCTGCCTGCGGTAGGTTGGTAGGGTTATTTGGGCCACAGCTCTCTTGCTGCATCCTGAAAAATACAAGCACAATCTCCATCGAAGAGTGAGATCAATATAGGTTAACAAATATACACCATTCTGGATTACCTAGCTTCTATTTTTAATAGCCTCCCCAGCAGTCGCTTGCATAGTGCATCTTTTCTTGGGAGCCCATGAGTATGGGATTGGGTGCATATCGCCCTGAATCCCCAGTTCCAATCAAGGGTTCCCCCTCACTGAGTGGAATATATGGACAAATTTAATAGTTGTTGATTGTCTTCCCCCAGGCCCAGGCTCCTCCATTGCACAAGTGCTCCTTTCTACAAAATTCAATATTCTAAATTAACAATTACTTGTATACCTTTGTAAAAGTATTAAAATTCATGAGAGATATTTAAAAAATCAGCTACACGGAGAAAAATATAGTCCTTCACAAAGAGGTGAAGCTACCATACCACTCAAACTTTGGATCAGGTATCAGGAATGATGAAGGCAGTAAATCAAGAGTTTGTAAAAGTTTCTTACAAGTACAGCACGGCAGGTTCCCAAGCAGAGCTGACAATGGCTTAGTATATCCTGAGCAAGGAGTTGGCTTTCTCTGGTGGATGGAAGGCTTCATCTGAGGCTCTCGCCTGCATGTACACACTGTAACTGATGTGAAATGATCTCCATTCAGTGCCAAGGTAGAATGCACTTGAGATTTTTTTTATCCTTTCTTGGTGTGGATTGAAGGGAAAGAGTTAAGGAAGTGCTTTGAAAGTTATTAGCAGTTAAGTATTAAAAAGAGAGGCAGATTCTTGATGGCGCTAACATTTCTTTTTTTCAACCAATGTCAGTATGACATAGGTCAAAACTGACTGGGGATGGGGAAGGGGGGCAATGGGGAATTAGGGATAACAACTCATGGTTGGCCCACTAAACAATGTAACTCATTATGGACAATAAAGAGAAAAAAAAAGAAAAAATTGAATCATGAGAAACAAAATTAAAACCATTTTGTGTAATATCCTTAATTAGACTTCTGCTTATTTTTAAAATTCCATAATTTAGGCAAAAATTCATTGTGTGACATAAAGTAAGTTTTGCTATAAGATGAGCAGAAGAGATTGTCTTTATAGGTGGAGGGTTTTAGAAAGCAGAAGCAAACCGAAGGCCAGATATAGTCATCTCAGAAGTCACAATGTTTTGGTGAGATGAGGGCAGGAAACCAGAGTTGAAAAAAATATCCCAACAGTTATCATTCAACTAGACATTGCTACTTGTATGAGGACTGAAACAAACAAACAAACAAACAAAAAACATTGCCCAGCCACTTGGCTTCACCAGTGTCCAGAGTCCTCATTAGCTGTGTGTTCAGAGAAGCATCTCAGTTTGGGGAGATGGAAAATTAGCATCAGTGAATATTTTCTCAGACTTAGTTTGTTGGACATGAAGACAAAATGTCCATTCCAAACAATGACCTTCTAGAATTCTGTAACTTTTGGGATCACCCCCCAGATGCCAATTTACACAGCATTGTACTTGTCACTTCAAAAATTACCAAAATAAAGTTCTGGACTTCCAGGCATTGTTACAAGAAGTTCCCTCAGGAGGAAGGGAACATGATCTAAGTTGACATTCTTGTATCTTACTCTTTTCCAACTCTAACTGTTGAAATGTAAGAATCTCAGAAAGAAAATGCCTGATTGGACAATTCCTTAATGTCATTCATACAGAAAGCATGAATCCTGAGACAAGCTCTTGAAACTTCCAGCAATCAGGTTAGATAGCAAGAGGATTTTTTAAAAATCTATTCTGGGCTTGAAAAGGTCAGAATGTATTGTAATGCAGATTTTCAGAATGAAAGTGTATTGATATTGCACCTACATTGGTTATTCATTAGAAAAGCAGGGAGAAATGAATTGGACAATGAAGATTAGGGAAGAGTCTTTACAGAGAAGTCCCTGTTGGTGAGTTTTGTGAAAGGACTTCCACCCCACCTCTTCTCCCTTTCATTTTATGGCTTTTCTAATGCTATTTCATATATTGCAGAATCTTCCTCCAATCATCCTTTTGTAAAGTAAGGAAACTCTCCTCAAGAACTCTCTCTGCAGCTTGTCTTCAGCTAACATGAAGTACCTCTGACGACTCAAAGGCAAACAGAAAACTATTGCATTTTAAAACTGATCTCAGTGCCTATGAATTTTTGTTTAGTTTTTTTTTTTTAAATCAGAAATGGCTCTTAACAGGTGTACAACAGGAATGTTATAAATATATATATATATATATATATATATATATATATATATATATATATATATATATTTCTAAACAAATAAAGGCTAAGAGAGTAACTCTCAACATACAAGTCACTGGAGAGTCATATGACCTCCCAGGACTGCTGACCTGCAAATGACAAAGTGACAGCACTTACCCCATAGTGAACATTACCTCTTACACCCAAGGAGACCGAGGAGTCACAAATAGCACAGAGCACAATAAAAAAAGTCACTAAAAATGTGCTTATCTGTTTAAGTAATGTAGATGAACATGCAATTTTATTTTTATAATTTTTATTATTTTATTCGTTTGCAAGAGAGAAAGAGAAAGCAGCATTGCAACTTAGCCTCTTGCATCTATACACGAACACATTCACCAAATAGAGCATCCAGCTTTTATGTGGGAACTGGGGAACTGAGTCTGGGCTGACAAGGTTCACAGTAAAGCACCTTTAACTGTTGAGTAACCTCCCCAGCCTGAACATGCATTATTCACAGACACATTTTAAAATAATACTCGACTCTTAGATGGCTACATATAGCTTGTCTGTTTCTTTATTTTATTTATTTATTCGATCATATTGAACTAGGTCTCCCTGTGTAGCCTACAATGTCTTTGAACTTGTGATATTCCTACCTAATCCTCAGGCTCTGCAGTACTAGGTTGCAGCTGTGTACCACCATTCCTGGCTTGTTCAAGCTGTTACAGAATTGCAGTGAAACTTCTGGGGATAGTAGTCATTAATATATATCTGACTCAGTATCAGAAATATCTTATCATGCCCACCCATTCCCAAATATCAAAGATTCAGTCACAGGAAAAATTTTAATGTGTATTTCTATTTGATTACATGAGCAAATAAGGAGAGATGAAAGACTGTGTGATGTAAAGAATCATCATAATAAAAAAGTTATTCATATCTAGTGTCACAATCATGCAACTCAACGCCTTCCCTTTCATGCTTGAGAAACATAACACCCGTCAAAAGGTGAAGAAGGAACCAGAGCTGTTAAACACAGGCTCTTTTCTCTGTGCCTCTGCATTGAGTGATGCCCTAAGCTCACACTGCTGTAAAGTTAGACCGATGTCCTCTTTTACTGTGCCTCACATGACTCCACTCAGAAAATGAAAGACTTGTCAGACAAAGAAGGAAATGAAATATCCCATTTGCATTGAAACATGAAGAGGATCAAAGATAAGTGCTGCCTCCTGGTGCCAAGTGCTTACCTTTACTTATAATACAGCAGTGATCTAAGGGAGCTGACCAGGCCACTGTGACCAGGCCTTGGGCCCTCTACTGTCCTGCAATTCCTTTTATTCCAAAATGTACTGTTACTTCCTTGCGAATTAGCTCTCCATGCACTTAATTAATGAAGAAATGATATTCTTGCTTTCTGCCTTGGATTATTTTATCCTGTTATACTATCCATGAGATTTTTAGGAAGGTTTGGAAGCAAAAAACTTCAATTTCACCTTATGATAAGATAGTCAAAAACATTATATCAGACAATGTTTATTACTTGACTTGAAACATAAACCATAGGCCAAAAAAATAAAATAAAGTTAGCCTTTCTTTCTGAATGTAATAAATAATCTGACCTAAAATATTTGTTCAACAAAATCATACTATGGAAACAACTCAATAGAGGTAACCTGTTGTCATCTTGTCCATCACATTCTAAATTAAAATACAAAATTTGGCTGAGATAAGGGAGAATTATGGTGTTATACTTCATCACCAACTACATAGAATTAACACTTTTTTTTCTAGTTTTTCAGCCTTCTTAAAAAATGCTGTGAAATTCCAGAAGAGACATTAGTACATTGGTGGGATATGCATTCCCACTGTTCATGATTTTGAGTACTAAAAGCAAGCATGTTCCCCATATAGCTTATCAAGTATGATATTCAAACAAAGAATTATAGCAGCCGAACCTCTCTAGAGGAAAACTTTAGAATATTCAGAAGGGAAATGAGTAATAAAGACAGTTGTACCCAAGGTTACCCAAAGTTCAGAGAAGTTACACAGGTAACGGGCCTAAGATTAGTGAAAGCACCCACATGGTAGATCTGGAGTGTAAGGGACATACACATGGTGTAGATTCAGAGAGATTTCAGAGGAAAATCATACCTGTAAGTAAAGTGAGAAGTTACCCTAAAGTATGAAGCAGAGGCAAGCAGAAAAGGTTGCTCAGACCAAGGAATAGTATTGTGTGTTACTTCTTGCCCCATCCAACCTGGCTGAGTGGGTTCAGAGACCAGACTTACATGAGTCTCTGTGGTCAGAGCAAGGAAAGGGGGGCAGAGAGAGCCAAAGAAGGCCAAGGGCAGCATTTATAGCATTGCAAATGTATTCTTTAGTCAGATTCAGGCATGTAAAGGTAAGACTAAATTGGCTTGTAGATTTGAAGGGCTGACCCCAGGACCAGTCCACCTGGCCATCTAGCTAGGTATAATGATAGACTGTTGGCAAACAGGGGCTGCTTCAAATCAGTCTTGAACAGACATGAGTGCCATTCTCTGACAAGACTTCCATTCTTGTGCCAGGACAAGGTGACATTTAGGTGGCATCTCCAGGTTCTCTCAGGGCCTCAAATTCAAACTGAAATTTCCTAACAGAAGCTAGCTTTCTTAGATTTCTCTTTCAATATTATGAATTTAAAAAATAAAAGAAGGTCAAGGCAGCACAAGACTATAATCCCATCACTAGTATGGCTGATGTAAGAACACTGCAAGTAACATGTCAGCTTCAAATTGATAGCCAAAAATTTGTTCCACATGCTGGAGTGATGGCTCAGAGGATAAGGCACATGCTTCCAGTGCCTAAGGCCCTGGTTTCAATTCCCCAGTACCCACCCACAAGGTGGTGACCCTAGTATGTTCTCTCTCTCGCTCTCTCTCTCTCTCTCTCTCTCTGCTTGAAAATGAATAAATAAAATATTTTAAAAAGCTTGTTCCAAAAGCCAATCTAACAAAAAAAAGAAAGAGAAGAAAAGAGACAGAAAGAATGAGAGAGAAGAAAAAACTGGAAAAAACTGAAAATACAAAACAAATGAAAAAGATACTTTGATGAGAATGTGGAGTTAAAATCATGGAAACAAATTAGATGGTTAAGATAAAAATAGTATAGAGATTTTTCTGTAAAATTGAAAATCAAACCCCCATTATTGATCAATCCCACTTTTTCTTGTAAATACAACTGTATTCAGATCGATATTTCCCTCTGGTATGATATAAATTGTCTAAACACTGTAACTAGAGTATGCTATATTTTTAAATGAATAAGATGGACTGGGGCTCTAGCTCACAGCAGAGCATGTGCAACACCTTCCCTAGGAGCAACTGCTAGCAGAGCAGAGACAATGACAAGGAAGTTCTGTTACTGTAACAGCACATGTAAACCTAAAGGACATTAAGCTAAGACATAAAGCAAACACAGGAGTAGAAATTCCCCATGATGGGTTGGAGAGATGGCTCAGCGGTTAAGGCGCTTGCCTCCAGTGCCTAAGGCCTCGGGTTCAATTCCCCAGGACATAAGCCAGATCCATAAGGTGGTGGCCCTGGTGCGCTCTCTCTCTCTCTCTCTCTCTCTCTCTCTCTCTCTCTCTCTCGCTCTCTCTCTCTCTCTCTCTCTCTTTCTCAATCTCTGTATCTCTGCTTGAAAAATGAATGCATAAAATATTTTTAAAAACCCAAATGTTTAAAAAAAGATAGGATTTTAAAAAAAGAAATTCTGCATGATCTCACTTATATTTAAGTCTAAGCGGACTAATTACTAGAAGCAGAATGAAGAATGCTATAAACTAAACTAATAATGAATTGACACCAAAAAAACCTTAGCTTTTATACAGTAAGCTTCTGAGGAAGCTGAGGGCACCTCCTGGTACAAGGAGTCATGAAAGGAAAAGGAGGAAACCTAATCTCAAGCATGATTGCTCAGGTCTACATCTTCCTGTCCCAGTTATTTGTTCCTTCCCACACTGAGCTGTTGATCAAAGAGACACTGGAGGTCCTCAAAATGTGACAGATTTCTGTCAAAGTTGTTGAATACCTGATTCAGGCCTAAGGTAAGACCCTATTGCTGAAAAAATTTACAAAGTGCCATCACACAACACAAAGAGATCCTGCTAGATCCAGAATGGTAACCAGCTCCCAGATGGTAGCATGTGTAGCACTGAAAGGTGTTGCATGAGCTGCCAGGGGAAATTGGTCAATGATATTTGGAGAAAGCAGAGACCACTGATTTACAATATAGACAGTTGTCACAAGAATGCTGAACACACAGCTGTATTGAAGAGACCAGCAAGTCGAGAAATGCTTGTCTGTACCATAGTGGCACTAAACCAAGGAGGGTAATCAATGGCTTACTGATTGGCTAAGAGATGTGCTTAGTGACAAGGAACCCTTAACTGGAACTGGGATCCATGGCAAAATCATATGGGGACCAAGATCTCAGGCTCCTAGGAGAAATTTCCACTATCAGAGAGCTACGGAGAGGCTACACCCTTTAGGAGCAAGGCAAAATAGCAATGTTGTCTCATTTAACCTATATTTATTTCACTCTCCAGTGGATATTTTGTCTGTATTTTTCAGAAGGCAGTGAGAGGCAGTGAGAGAGCTGGGAACAACCAAATTCCACCAACAATAATCTGAATGATGGCTGACCTCCAGGCAGGAGACAAACCACACCTAGCCTTCTCACAGGACCCAAAAATACAAGAAAGTGATGAGACGAACAGGAGACCAAACACCACAGTGCCTCTGATAACCCATGAAAGGTCAATGGAGACAGACACCAATGATACCCAACACAACCCAGGGCAAAGATCCAGAGCTACTAAAGATCTCAACAATAAAGCCGACTTACAACTCACCCACCATGACTCAGGGAACTGAGTGGAAGAGGGAGAGCAAAGAATGTAAGAGCCATGGTGGGAGTGAATATCCAGAGATATTGCCCCCCTCAGCAACAATACACAATGGGGGAAGGAAAAAAAGAAAAGAAAAGAAATAGAAAGCTGGCTGCCTCTGGTGCAGTTCATAACCCTCTATCCTAAGGACAGGTCCATAAAGGGCACTGATGAAGGCCCCCAGTGGGTACGGGACAGAGAGGTAGGAAATGAGGACACCTTCACAAGATTTGATCATACAATGTATATACTTATTCACTATATATATATATATATATATATATATATATATATATATATATATATATATGTGTGTGTGTGTGTGTGTGCATGATATGAAAGTGAAAGTTTTCAGTACAGGAGGGTTAAGCCAGGAAATCCAATGGTAGCAACATGATTGTAGCTATTATTACAGTACTTCATACCCAATATTAATTAAGAGATTAAACTTGAATATTCTCATCAAGAAGTGGTTATGTTGGATGATGTTTATATTAAAAAGCATGACAAATTCACATGTATGTTTCAAAGCCCAAGAAATTATGTACAATTATTCACCAATTGTACCTTAACTAAGATGGAAATATTAACTAAAATACAAGTTTAAACAAGACAAGTGTTGATGTGTGTGATTGTTTCTGGAAAGCTTAGAGAGCTTCCCTGGCTTATCCTCCATAAGAAAGGGTTATGTTAAGTATTCTTCAGAGCTATTTCTCAGGCTCTGTAGGGTTCCTTCCTCCTTGCTGGGACTGTGGTGGAGTAATTCCTATCCTGCAGTTTCTAGGTCACACCAGTCCAATCCATCTACATTCTATACACACCCAACTTTTTCTCGCTAATTACTTCTCCTACTGAGTATTTTTCAGGAACCTGCACTGTTGCATGTAACACTATTAGGTTACCAGAATAAAGGAAGTGCTAATTCAATTTCTTACTGCA
The DNA here is from genome assembly GCA_004024765.1 of Zapus hudsonius. Lineage (NCBI taxonomy): Eukaryota > Metazoa > Chordata > Mammalia > Rodentia > Dipodidae > Zapus > Zapus hudsonius. The sequence goes on from PVHP010007525.1 coordinate 48,555, forward strand.
GATTATAGCTCCAAATAAAATAAAGAGTATAAACAAGAAACCTAGTGGAAACAACCAGAAATAAGAGAAACTTTTTTTTTCAAATTAACCCATCAATAACATTAATCCATGAAGCCAATATTTTCCTACAACACACACATATGTATATACAGAGAGAGAACTATTATAAATTATATATATATATATATATATATATATATATATATATATATATATATATATTCTATTACAAGGATCTTAATGCTTGATAAATTGAGTATTCCATCTTCATATTTTATAAAGGATATTATTTTTATTTTTATTTGCCAGATTCATTTATGGACAAATTTCTTTCATAGAAATCCCTGTTTCCTCATGAAGGCCACTTTCTGGAAAAAAAAATAAAAATGTCTAAAATCACTACTTTAACTTTAGTGATTTCTCACTGTGTAAATATGTAAATCTAAGTTACTTTAGCCTCAAGGAAGGTCTACTTTGAGGAAAAATATCTCTTATGAAATAATATAAATGAAATTCCTTACTTTTTTGCAGTGTTACTAGTCAGAAAACAACATACAGGCACATTTACTCCTAAGTGATTGCAGCTGTTATTATCTGGCCATACTATTTTCATAACTTTGGACAGGTCAGTCAGTTAAAATGCGTTCAAGAGTGTCACTCAATCTTTTTTTAAAATATTTTATTTATACATTTTCAAGCAGAGATACAGAGAGAGAGAGAGAGAGAGAGAGAAAGAGAGAGAGAGAGAGAGAGAGAGAGAGAGAGAGAGAGAGAGAGAGAGAGAGAGAGAGAGAGAGAGAGAGAGAACCAGGGACACCACTTTGTGGGTCTAGCTTATGTTGGTCCTGGGGAATGGAACCCTGGGCCTTAGGCACTGGAGGCAAGTGCCTTAACCGCTGAGCAATCTCTCCACCCTCACTCAATCTTAAGTGGAGGTTCTCCACACAGAGATTGAGATGATGTTAAAAATAAACGTTTTTAGTACAGTAGGGGCTAAGCCTGGGAATCCAATGGACACACCTTGATTGTAGGTATTAACATAATACTTCATACCCAATATTAATTAAGAGACTGATTTTAAATGTTCTCATCAAGAAGAGGTGTACTCCACTTCATGGGGGGGGGGGGAGAAGCAGCATTGGCAGAGAGAAACATGGTGAATTGAACATGAAGGGTTCTTTCCAAGACTATAAAAAAGGGAGAAAGGGGAAGAGCTTGATTTCTCCTGCGATGTCTTTATGCAGATTTCCCCCTGACACTGTTAGCACTACCAATGCAGTGACTTAAAACCAACACAGAGATAGTCTATTACACAACAATCGTCGGATATCCACACAGGCGTCCATGTCAAAGTGTTGAAGCCCTGTACCTTTCTGAAGAGGGAGGAGTATACATCATGCAATATCCTCCTTCTGAAGGCCACCTGTATTCAATGGCTTCTGTTCTTTTCATCTTAAAGCTAACAAAGGCAGGTCTTCACATCAAAAATTTCTGACTTTTTTCTGGTTATCTCTTGCCCAGCCAGATAAACCAGGATTCTCTCTTTATATTGATCAGATGATCAGCACATTCATTTCTAATTGTTACTTTTAGTTACTCTTACCCTATGAAAGAATGCATATTTCCAGGTCATTGAAATTTAGTTGTGGGTATCTTTTAGGTACAATGATCTTGCCTACTGTGGTCAAACCTGGTAATCACTTCTTCTCTGGAGTGAGAAATTAGCAGAAGTCTTAAGTGAAGCATTCTGACTGACATCTCCCTATGGAAAGCTTGAGGGAAGATTAGTAAGTATCCGGGACTTTCCTGGATCTTTCTTTTCAGAAATTTCCTCCATTTTATCATGTTTTTACCATGTCATTTAACAACAGGCAAAATTTATTTCTTACCCTTTGCATCCTGGCAGGCAGGAGTGGGCACTTTCTTTGAACAGTCAGTGACATCCTATGTGTCAGTTCTTCTCGTATGCCCAGGAAGGCTATAAGTTTCAAGCTTGTTATATCTTCTATATTGCTTCCCAATCTCGGCCAGAAGAACGTATCCAGGGGAATGAAGTCAGATAAATGCCCTCAACTTTCTACTCCCTTCAACCCATCTTATAGGAAGACACTTGCCACAAAATCAAATGAGTACATTTATAATCAAGACTGCTCTAATTTTCCCGCACTGTCATCTAAATAATACAAGATTTAGCCTTTATATAGTTAAATACTGTAATGGTGTGTTATGTAGCATCATTGTGGAAACAGATTACTAGTTCAAAAAAATTTTCAAACACCAAACATATGATCTTGTTACTTAAGAGATGGCATTATTTATATTTCTCTTGCAAGTTTCATCTACCATATTGGCCTTTCTTGAAGTCTCTGTTGTAATCTTTTCACTCAATGTTGAATTGAAGACCAGTGAGACTAGGGAGAAGGCTCTGCAGTTAATGCTGCTTGCTTGTGGAATGCAGTTTGCACATAATGAAGACTACAGATTTGTTACCAACTCTGATCAAAATGTTAAGTTTCTAACTCCATGACAACAAATAACATATACTAAACTTATTTTGTACCGTTTTTTTTTTGAATTTGGTTTAAATATATAACTTTCTGACTCATTTTAATATTTAAAATTAAAGTAAGTCATGCTATAATGTGACTGTTTTAATGTATTTAATTTGTTAGCAATAAAAACATTAAAGTACAAATTAGTCGTGTCAATATGTATCTAACTTCAGAAACATAATATGTTGCATAATCATAATTAAAGATACATAGAGACTAGAGAAAGGCAGAGCTGGAAATCACAAGTTTGGTAGTAACTCATATTCAGAGCAAATTCAAGGATGAGAGGAAATGTTCTTTATGCTACCAATCACATAGCAAACCTTAGGTAAATTCCGCACAATTTAAGAAACATGGATGAAATTAATCATTACAATTATAATACTAGGTATTAATATTAATGTTTTCACATTATTTTTCATTTCATTTTTAAATTATTACCATTTAATTTAAGTCTCATATTTCTATCCTATTTTCATTTTGTCATATTTTAAACCTTAGGGTAACTAATATGACCTCTTTTATAATACACACATGGTGTATTTAAATGATATTTTGATGTTCATATTGAAGTAATTATTACAGTCAAGGAAATTAACCTACTCATTGCATTTCTTAACCATTAATTTGCCATGGGGCATACTCTTACTATCCATCACCATACTTCACATTAAACCACTAAGCATTCATATTACAGAATTATAAGGCTACTTCCCAACGGAGCATTTACTACATAGTTTGATGATTATTTATTTCTGAAAGTTTTGTGTTTCCATGATGACTTGTGTAAAAATTTTACTGTAGGTATATCTTATACTTCTGACTAAACTAATTCACATAAAGAACCAATAGAGAATATTTACCTCCTAACTAATAAGAAACAAGGTAACTGGAAGAGTGAACAGTTTCAGATCATGTAGACTCCAACTGTTGTCGAATTGTGACTTGATAACATACTATATCTGACAACTGGAGTAAGCTATATAAACTCTGTATACCATTGTTTCCTTCTGTGAATAATAATAATTACTAATATGAAATTGCCACATAAATGTGTATATTAAATTATTATAGTTGAATAGAAAACGGGTTAAGACAAAATTTCTCTGGAACTTTTAAAATAGTCTACACATAACATGTCAAGACTTTTAGTGAAGAATTTCAAAATTACCCTGATAATGTAATCATATCCTTTGTAGGAATATTTTAAAACATGGAAATAAAAATATCAAAATTGTTCCAGATATACTTAACATATTTTATATTATATCTTAACTTTCAGACTATTAAAATAAGTGCACATTTCCTCTTATAATGTTTTATCAATTATTTTTGAAATTTTAACTTTTTTCTTTTGCTCTAAAATGTAAAAATCACCAGCAACATGCCAGTTCAAGGTAAGGTCATGAAAAAGAAATCACCACAGAGAAATAGCATTTTTAAAATGAGACATTAAAAGCAAGGAAAAGGCCGCCTATAAAGAATCCTAATAGCAGAGCTTAAGAGACCTCTGAGTTCCCAAGGAGCTTTACTACAACAAAAAGATTGGCGAAAATAATTTTGAAGAGGTTTATTTTGCTATTTTAGAGTATTTTTCTCCCTTGGAGGGGAAAATCAAAGTAAAATGCTAGACTTTTATATCCTTTTGCTCAACTTTGATGGAAAGAAAACAGTTTTCTCGCATTTGTTATGCAATTTCTATATTTGTAAAAGCTTAAGAAGGCAAAGTTCCAGAACATATTCTGTGAAAAATATGCACACAACATTTTTGATGTTTTCATGTAACATGTCTAGGGAATGTTTTAGTCATAAAACATGCTCTTTATATTGCCAGGCCTATCACATATTCTGAATTACAAATTTTGAGAGCTTAGATATCCATATGCTTGCTATTGACCACAATTAGTTTTCCTGAAAGAAAAATCCTTACAGGATAAAAGAAACGGGATTGGAGTTTAGTGCAATAAAATATACTAAGGTAGACTTAGGTCAGATTATCCATCACTAGTGGCATTGGGAATTTAATATTTGAAAATAATCTCTGTGAGACTAGCAAAAGAGAAGGAAGTTTGCCAATAATTTAAGCAGGATGTAAGGTCTGGTTTATAAGCAGATGTCAGTTCAAGAACTGAATCATTAAAGGAAGCAATGATTCAGTTATGTAATCATTCAGCTAGGAATTTAGGAAAGATTTTCCTTCTAAACAGTACATTTTTTTCTTCTATAAAACATTATTTGTTATTAAAGTTCCATTCACCAAAGACATGAGTATGAACCAGAGGTGAACAGTACATGGGTATTGTCTCACTCAGCTGAATTAAGAATGTTTGACACAAGTAATTTGATTTTCAATCATTCAAGTACAGAGTAGAGATTGAATCGCAGGCAATTAGAAGTGCAGGTTTATGTTAAAGATAAACAGAGTGGTAAAAGAACCTTACCCAAGAGGCAACTTTTGGTAGAATGGGTTTATTTTACTTATAGACTTGAGGGGAAATTCCATGATGGCAGGGTCAACAATGTCATGAGCAGAGGGTGGACATCACCTCCCCAACAGCACTTCGAACAGCTGCAGGAAGGTGTGCCAAACACTGGCAAGAGGAAGCTGGCTAGAACTCCTGTAAGCCCGCCTCAACAGCAGACATTGAACAAGGTTCCATTTCTAAAGCTGTCTTCAGCTAGAGATCCAGCATTCAGTAAACATTCCTTTATGAGGATTTAACCATGACACTAGGTGACATCATAACACTTGGAATGAACAGAATTGCCCACTCCATGGACGTGGAGAAGGCCAGGTCCAATGTGCCAGGAAGCACAGAAGACCAGATTACTGAAGTATAGATTGTGCTTTTTTACTGTGTCACCTTTTCGAGAAAGAATGTGGCTCTCTCTCTCTCTCTCTCTCTCTCTCTCTCTCTCTCTCTCTCTCTCTCTGTCTGTCTGTCTCTCTCTCTCTCTCGCCTCTTTCAAACCACATTAAACCTTCTATAAAATTAATTAATAGTAAAAATAGTCTAAAAACAGAGTGCACCAAGCTTGTTTCTTGGGGCTTTGGATTTATGTATTAAACCTGCCATAAAAAAAATCTACTGCCTAGTATCATCTCTTTTGTGATTATAATTTCAAAGTGAATTTTAGGATTTTAGGTGACATGAACATGCATATCAGTTTTAAGATTTTTTTTTAAATATTTTATTTATTCATTCTCAAGCAGAGAGAGAGAGAGAGAGAGAGAGAGAGAGAGAGAGAGAGAGAGAGAGAGAGAGAGAGAACCAGGGCCACCACCTTGTGGCTTCGGCCTATGTGGGTCCTGGGGAATTGAACCGGGGGCCTTAGGCACTGGAGACAAGTGCCTTGCCCGCTGAGCCATCTCTCCAGCCCAGTTTTAAGATTTTTTAAGTGTGTGCAGTTTAATTGTTGACAATAGATGTGTTTTGAATTTGTACATCTTTGTAGATTGGAAAATAGGTGATTGCTGATGTCTGCAAAGAAGAGGATTAGCCTACACAAAACAAAACCCCAGAACAACAGTCACTCTCAATGATCTATAATATCATACAACTTACATATTTTGGAAAGTAAGGAGCTAATTATTACAGTGTATTTTGAAGCTAACTGGGTAGGAGAGAATTAGCACCCCCTGCTTCATTGATTTCAGTTTGATTTCCTTTCAGCATGAGGAACGCTAAGGGATCAACACCCCTGTGCTCTGCACTCTGGGTCGGTAGGCATGACTAGATCTGTGTATCCCTATACCGTCAACAAAGCTTTTAGAAGGCTCCCATCTCTGATGCTAAACACTGTTATGTGTTTGGAGTGAATTCCAAATTTTAAGCATGCCTTAAAGCTGTTTTCATTTTGAACGACTTCATGGCTAGTTATAACACTTTTTCATAGCTCAAGATCTGATCCTTCCTTAATTCAGAACAGGTGCTTTCCTCCTGCAAACACAATAGAGGCTCAGCTTCTGAGAAGATTCCTGTGACTAGCCAGGTATATGTGTTCACTATGGATATATTTCTGTTGGAAAAACTAAACAAAATTGAGTTTTGTTTGAGCACTAAATTTGTGTGAAATCTCTGTATTTTGGAAATGTCAACTTTCTCAATATATCAAGATGAGCCAAATATTCTTTCATCAGGTAATGACATTTTTAGCTGTGTTTCTCAGAAAGAGACAATATGGATACATTCTAAAGTGAGATAATTTCCATGTCAATACTTTTAAATAATGTTATTATATTAAAGGTAGTGTTTCAGTGAATGAATACCCTCTTATCATTTCTAAATTCTAGTAATTGAGTCATAAGTGTACCTGCTTCAGTGGAATGCATTTTTAGAAAGTGCTAATTTGCTTGACAGAGATTTCATGATATATGGTAATGTTTTTTTTCAAAAAAAAAGTTTGTTCTTTTCATTCAAGGATGATACTATTGACAAGTGTTTGCAATGATGAGTGAAAGTGCCTCTGAGATAAAAACGGAACTGACACATCCTTAGCCATTTTGTAAACATGATGATTTTGCAGTAAGAATCAAGTGAGAGTTAAGAGTTTCAGTGAAGATGCAGAGTCCGTCTTTACATTTAAAAACAACATTTTTTTATCTTTGATGAAAAAAAAACTTGTGTGAAAATATTCTACTAAAACTCTTCATTGTTTAAAAACAGGACTTGTCTCTTTCTTCTGAATAACTTTTAAAAATATTTTATGAGTATCGGTCATAGTAATGGACTTCAACAAAGAGGGTTTATGATCATATTAAGATGTTCTGGAGAAATAGCTCTGTGGTTGAGTTTAGAGACTCTGTCTCTAAATTAGTTTGTATCTATTAATACTTCTTTAGAAGTTTGTGACTCTTTTCCAATTCTTCAAAAGACAAATTTTCTGGGATGAATATAAAGTTTTGATTAACATGGTATACAAAAGTTAATGCACAATGATTCCATGACCTAGAGAGACTACTTAGGGCAAAAAAAATCAACATGGGATTCATCTAATCTTTGAGTATAACTCCAAAAATACAACAACAAATAGACAAGTTATGCTTTATCAAATTTATGATGGTACTTGTCAAAGGACACCATTAAAGATGCAAAGATACCTGACAAAACTTTTGCAAACTAATCATCTTATAAGAACTTAACAACCATAATAGATTTTTGAAATCTACAACTCAAAATAAGAAAAAAGGAAAAATCTATTTTCACAAAAATAGGCAAGAAACTTTATATATATATATATATATATATATATATATATATATATATATATATATATATATATATATATATATATATATATAT
>PVHP010007526.1:0-16867 GCA_004024765.1 Zapus hudsonius
TTTGCTTTAAGTTGGAAACAATATTTTAGCTGGGTGATTGAGTCTTCTTCCCTGCAGGGCACTCTTTCTTTCTTCAACTAGCCTCTGTGATGAGATCCTCCCTTCCTGGAGGAGGAGGAAGGCAGGAAAAGGGAATGGAGTGTTCTGAATTCCCCTCACTGTGCATAGCTTTATGCTTTCTGGGTTTGGCAGATGTCAGATGCTGGATTCTTCTGTCCTGAGTGCTTTGGAAGCTTCCTGCGTCTCTGACCCAGAGGGACGCTGTAAGGCTGACTCACTGTGATGAGCTCTAGTCCTCTTCCAGGTAGTCTCCATGCCTGATTGGCTTCAGGCCTCTTTCTTTTCAGGTGGTTCCCCTCTGATACTAGAATCCATCCACTCATCCCTTGGTCTTACAAAATCAGGGTATGGAGACTGAGCCAAGATGGTCTCCTCTTCTCTTTTTCCTGTCATAGGAACCAATCATTTTCTTGGGTTCTTTTGCTTTTTCACATGGAACTTCACTTTCATGTCCAGCTACACCATCAGATATCATGCTTGCTGACTGCTTTGAAAGCCTTTTTAATAAATTTGAGACAAGAGGCATCTCTTTTCAGATGGTGAGTGGTGGACTCAGAATTCTCACGGTTCTCTTTCAATACATTCTCAAAAGTTTTATTTACTATATTTCTGCTGGTTCTAAGAGGCCATCTAAAGAGTTGCCATTTCTAAATCACAAAGTATTCCCCCAGTGAGCAGCAGAAATGAACAGATGAACAAAGTTCATGAGGGTGAGACATCATGAAACAACAAAGACTCATTCTAACCTTTTTGTACTTGAACCAGATGGTGCACTCATTTTCTTTTGAGCACTCTTTGGGAAATACTGTAGTAGCACGAATGTTAGTAAGTTCTGTTTTCTTGTTTCCATGGTTGAAATTCCTTGAGTATGACTATTAAGAATGTCAACCTTGAGCAGAAGGCCATGCAGATTAGAGAAGTGCACATTTCTCTGTGCCTTTGGGAGCTCCTGGGTATGGAAGACTAGTTTCAGCAAGTATAATGAAGGTATCTACTAAACCTGGAGATAGAGCAGACTTTTGATATTATTATTTATCTTAAGCTTATTATATATGTTTATGAGAGAGATCCACATTTAAAGCTTAGAAGTAAGATTGGAACTATAGTATAATTGATATTATTTTCAAGACCCTATCATATGAAATATTGTTAAACCAATAAATAATGCTTTGAGAAAGTAAATGGTGACAGGGGAAAGAGAACTGGCCAGCCTTGTTCTCAGGAGCTGTTCTCTGATGGAAGCGCCTTGCTTGTCTGTCATGACCATTAAGCATCCCTGCCTCTAACTCTTCCACCTCTTCCTTTGGGATACTTGCTCCTCCTGACCCTGCACGTGGGCTTTGTCCTTCTTTCTTCACAAGAGTCTTTACTAAGGACCTTCATTGGGATGCTCCTTGTTTTCCCCTGATGTTTACATTTCCATGTCTGTGTCCCCAGTCCCACATGCTTCTAATACTTAAACCACTACAGGCAACTTTCATTTCTTTTTCTGCCTTTTGTCTTCACATTAGTTGTTTTTCCTCTCTTTGTTTCTGATCTATTCTTTTAGATGACTGGGAACCCCAAAGTTCTAGAGCTAGGTTAGTTTCCTAGACTTTAACAATAGGACTGGCTGGTGAGAAAGGCCAAGGCTGATGCAAAGGAAGTTTCCTAGGGTAAAGCTCAAATTCACAGCAGGCAACTAGGTTAACCACCACTCACAATGGAGCCAGGGTGTGAGAGCTCACACTGCGACAATGTGATAGAACTGGAAGAAATTTGTAGAATGTGTCAGGGGATGCCTAATGGAATGTCAGCGCAAACCATTGGTGTGTTTATAATGCATTTTCAGTCTAATAAGGAGTGGTGGTTTAAATTAGATGACCCTCATAAACTCATGTGCACTTCCAATGCCTGGTCCCAAGCTGGTGGCAATTTGGGAGGTGGGGCCTTGCTGGAGGAGGTGTGTTTGTGGGGTGGGCTTTGGAGTGTCAGAGCCAGATCCCCTTTGCCAGGGTTTGGCTCACTCTTTTGCTACTGTTTTCTACCTGCTATGGTAGAGGTGATGTCCAGCCTCTGCTCATGTTATGCTTTTCCCCTGATATCATGAAGCTTCCCCTCCAGACTGTAAGCCAAAATTAATAATTTCCTTGTAATAGCTGCTTTTCGTCAGGTGATTTGCCCTAGCAATGAGAAGGTAATTACAACAAAAGAGAACCAACCGTCTATTATAGATGTTCTTTTATGTGAATACTATAGTTCTTTCATCATTCGATGTGGGTCTCTGAAGCTTTTAACCCCTTCTGTTGTATCTTACATTAAAATTTCTTTGCTTGTGATATTTCCCTGCTCAGAATTGTACTGTTATTTTCTCTCATGGTCTGAAGTTCTTTCCTGGTAACAGAAACATGCTACCTACTGGTTATTTACACAGCACCCTCTTTCTCTAGAAACAGCTGCTCAGTACAATACACAAAAGATAAAAATCACATTCTCACACCACTATATTACTCTACCTCACACAAAATAGCTTTCTGAATTTTCTCTGCAAATTTAAGACTTCTTGATTTTTCAGTCCATGTTAAACCATTTGAATTTTCTTTGCAAGTTCAAGACAGATTTTCTCATCCATGTTCAAACGACCTACACCTTCCTGTCTTTGACCAACTGCCTGGAGGGACAATCACAATAGTTACAACACCATCAGTTGTTGAGTATTATCAAATGTTAAGTAATTTCCATGCATTAAGTCTTTTAATTTCCTATTTAATCATCACTTATTGGTCCTAAACTCTTTTGTACCCTCAAAACTCAGACACAGTGTTCTGTGTAAGGCAGACTCTCAGTCATTATTGATTGCTGTTTATATTGATGTTCCAGTAGAAAGGCCACTGAAGTTTAGCTATTTGTTATTTCACAGGAAGGGCCTAAACTGCTGAGCCATCTCTCCAGATCAGCTATTTATTATTTCGTTGTACCTGATTTCACCTGATTATTTTTTTCCTATAGAAATGTTTATATGACAGTAATAAGAAAAATTCTTAGGATGTCACTATCCCAGAATGTCTTTTTTTCATAAGTGATTCTGCAGATAATATACATTGTACTCTAAGGTATTTTGACGTTATTACTATGCTAATGTTTATGTAAGTACCATAAGGGGAATATAATCTCCATGTTCATTTTATTTCTATGTCTTTCTGAAGTAAGGATCCAAGAAAGGAGAGAGTTGATGTCTGCCAGTGGAAAAGAATGAAGCTAATGAGAAGATAAAAAAAAATTTCAACCAACATAAAGCACATTAGCAAATAACAACAAAGGCTGGGGAAAGAATTCAAATCCATTAAAAGTATCTTATGTTTTCCTTAATGTGTTTTGCTTCCTAATATAAGTCTTGTTTGCTAGGATCGTCCCATTTTCATTATCTTTGCCAGGCTGTTCTCATTTTGATAAGATTCCCAGTTGAGTTTCATTATACTCTCTTATGTATCACACACTTCTAAGACTTTTCACCTTTCTGTTTGTATGTTTACCTGAATGTTTGAAACTTATTTTAGTGAAAACTTAAAGTCTTAAAGTGCCTTGCTTATAGAACATGGAAGATAATTATATCCTTGCTGACCTAGCGAGTTAATACATGATAGGTTTAAAACTGTGTATTACCTAGAGAAATAAGCTAACTTTATTTCCTATTCTATTCTCACAGACACACCAGGAAGCAGATACGTAGCCATATTTTTTTTTGTTTTTCAACATCTTGGTGTCCATGAAGTAAAAGCACAAATTTTGTTCTTATTTAGCTATGCCTACTACTTTAACATTATAGAATCATTCTCATATTAGGAATTGTCTTCTGTTTTATTTTATTTTTAAATTTTTTTTAAAAAAATTATTTATTTGCAAGCAGATGAGAGAGAGAGAGAGAGAGAGAGAGAGAGAGAGAGAGAGAGAGAGAGAGAGAGAGAGAGAGAATGGACATGCCAGGACCTCCAGCCACTGCAAGCGAATTCCAGATGCCTGAGCTATTTTGTGTTCATCTAGCTTTATGTGGGTATTGGGAAACTGAACCTGGGTTGTTAGGTTTTGCAGGTGAGTGCTTTAACTGTTGAGCCATTTCTCCAGCTCTATTTTTTAAATATTTATTTATTTGCAGAGAGAGAGAGAGAGAGAGAGAGAGAGAGAGAGAGAGAGAGAGAGAGAGAATAGAGAGACAGATGTGCTAGGGCCTCCAGCCACTGCAAACGAACTCAAGATACATGCCTCACTGTGCATCTGTCCAGCCCTGTTTTTATCTTCTTTATAAATGCAAATATTCTTAGTGGTGAAGTGCTTTCAGTATGGTTCTCAACAATTATTCATTCATGTCAAATTTATAACACACTGAATATTGTATGTAAAGTCTTTGCTGATAGGAGCAATATGGCCTTGAACGTGACCCATGACGCTCACCCTTTCAAGGGCTAACACTGTTATGTCAGGTGACTGATAACTGGTATAAGAAGTAGTTGGCTGATGGGATGAGACTATCTGGGAAATAAACAGGGTGATGTGATAGGTAATGCTTTGGAACTAGAGAGTAGGGACTTCCTTGTCCACAAGAAGATAAGGAAGAATGTGCTCCCTTGTCTGGGAATCACAGAAAGGCCTCAGTGTTGGCCACAGAGGAGCCTAGAGTCCCACCAGCACTGGCAGGAATTTGTTGGAGATGGTGGTGATGACCCATGATGGATAGTCAAACACAGAGTTGAGGTTTTACTCTGTGAGCATTGGACAGCTACTGAGAGATTTCATCAGAGGAGTCATGGTTTAGTTCAGCCTGTTTGTGACCTGGAGAACATTTCTGCTACTGTAGTTAGTGGTGGGCTGAGATCTTCCCCCAGACATTGTGTACCAGCACAGCCCTTCCTGACTGTGTTTTGCACCGTTGGTGTTCCTTCTGCCAGAGGCAGCCTCTTTCCTCCCGAGCCACCCATTCACCAGCTGGCTAGTTCTTTCTTCTTATTTTAGATATAAGCTCCAGTGCTCCTTCCCTCCCTCCTTTAGGGAGATTCTAGTTTATCATCCTCACTGGGACACTTGTGAGTGGGCCCGAGGGTATATTAAAGACTATTTGACTTCCAACCAATCAGGGGTGTTTGGCCATTCTGTTCCCTACTTGCTCTTACTCTAAAAGCAGTTTGCATGGGATTCCTCCTCTTGGTTGTAATATGCTCAGTAGCTCAGGCTGACCCTGTCAGGCCAACAGGATATAAATCTCAGCTCTGTCCCTTATTTTGAGTATTGAGATTGGTGAAGTCATATAAACTTTCTAGGCTTCATTGCCCTCATTTGTAAAACATGGGTAATGATAGTATTTCTTGGTTTTCCAAGGTAGGGTCTCACTCTAGCTCAGGCTGACCTGGAACTCACTTTGTAGTCCCAGGCTAACCTCAAACTCATGGCAATCATCCTACCTCTGCCTCTTGAGTGTTGAGATTAAAGGCATATGTCACCATGCCAAGTTATGATAGCATTTCTGCAGTGATTTGTTGTACTTGTGGGAAAAAGAGATTATATATGCAGAACTCAGTGCAGAAAAGGCCACATACTTGACTTTCATTGAGTATTGACTATTACTATCTTTATCACATAGGTCTACAATCATTGTTGTAGCCTCTCTCTCCTGCTGAACAGTGTTAGGGCAGGGGCCATAGATAACTTATTCACCTTTATATGATTGCCTGATAGCTTAGTGTCTAGTAGGCAGTGGATTCTGAAAACAAATGACTAAAAATGCAGAATAGATTAAAAGCAAGTTAGAGATTTTTAAAAAATTCTTTCCATTCCACTTTTACATATGAAAGAAGTCAATCTGTGTGTATTTCTTGGGTCACAGAAACATAATCCAGTTCTCTTCACTGCTTTCCCATTTACAATGTCCAAGTTGATCTTGGTGAAAACATAGAGGTTAACATACACCATTCAGTAAAGAACAAGGTAATCAGAAGAATATCTTTCCTAAATCCTGAAATAAGAGCAAATATTTAGTTACTTCACAGGAACACTGACTTTTTGTTAGATAAAATTAACATTTTATCTTTTTCTTATTAGCTGTGCTTTGCTTATAATAAACTTATAATTTCAATCTGACATAGGGATAAAGACTAAAATAAAATTTATTTCAAGGTGTCATGTTTTGATCCAGGTGTCCCCCACAAACAAATGAATGTGTTCTGATTGATCAATCCTCAACTGATGGCAGTTTGAGTTTTACAACCTCGATGAAGCTATGTTGTCGGGGGTGGGCTTATGGGGTTATAAACCAGCTTCTCCTTGCCAGTGTTTGGCACACCTTCCTGCCGCTGTTTGCAGTGCTGTGGCAGAGGTGATGTCCAGCCCTCTGCTCATGCCATCATTTTCCCTGCCAGGATGGAGTCTCCCCTCAAGTCCATAAGCCTAATAAACCCATTCCTCCACAAGCCGCTTTTGCTTGGGTTCTTTCTGTGTAGCAACTAGAAAGCTGACTGTAACACAAGGATTACTCAAATGATAATTGGGATTCATTAAAGTAAATAAGTCAGGAAGACTTATTTTGCTACATGTTTCTCTTTAAAACTGAGTAATTTAGAATATATTGTAAAGAATATATGATTTATTTATTTATTTATTTATTTATTTTGAGGCAGGGTCTCACTCTAGCCCAGACTGAGCTGGTACTCACTCTGTAGCCCCAGGCTGGCTTTGAACTCACAACAATCCTCATACCTTAGCCTCCAGATTGCTGGTACTAAAGGTTTGTACCACCACACCCAGCTCGAGCATATATGATTTATTATTATTAAGCAAAAGGCAATGAAAATGAATATAGATATAAGCTCAAAGCAGTATGAAAATGTGAATAATGTGCTTGGTATTATTGCCAGTCATTATACCAAGAAACAAAAAGGGCATATTAGGATTTGAAGAAATGGCCCTGAATATTAAACTTCCTGTTGCATATTTTGATTAAATTATATATACACATATATATGTATATACACATAATTATGTAATTCAGAGGCAGATTTAGGATACTTAAATTTTAGATTTTCAAAGAGTTATTTTTAGTTATTTATTCATTTTGTTGTAGGGGTGGGAGGGTGTCATAAGTCCCTTGACAATACTTGTGGTTAATGTAAGGGTTTTCACAACAAGATAACTAGATCCTTATTAATCCAAAATAAATATTTAATTCTATATCCAATTCAATTTTAAGTAATTTTATTTATTTATTTATTTATTTATTTATTTATTTATTTATTTGCAAGCAGAGACAGAAGAGAAACAGACAGAGGGAATGGGTGCACTAGGGCATCTAGCCACTGCAAACGAACTCCAGATACATGCACCACTTTGTGTATCCAGCTTTATGTGGGTACTGGGGAATTGAACCCAGGTCATTAGGCTTTGCAGGCAAGCGCCTTAACCTCTGAGCCATCTTTCCAGCCCCACTTCTAAGTTATTGTGAGATATTACTTGGGATTGAGAACAGGTTTACATGAAAGCACTATGAATGATTGTGCAGGGGAGATTCATTTGGTCAAACCTACCTGGCAGGCTATCTCTCTAGTGAGCTAACTGCCCTTCATCATGCTTTATGGCATACTTACCATCCTCTTTATGGCCATTATCCCTTAGCTTTTACACTCCTTAGAGAAGGAACCAGGTCTTATTCTATGTTTCCTCAGTAGTTGGAACAGCACTTGGTACATGTTCACTGAGGAGGGATTAAATGAATGGGTGAATGGATCTCTATTGAGAGTGACAAGTTAGAAGTTAGGAGATGCAAGAGCCACAGTGATGACTGACACATAGCTACAAGTTCTTCCTTGGATCCTTGGTTTTTGTTTCAAGAGTTTCATTTGTCTTGGTTATACTTTGTAATCATGAAGATAAACTGATGAGGGAGTCCCAGGAGGAAGTAAGTATAAGAGGAACCAGACAATGGAACACTGAGAAGTCAACTGAAGCTTTATGGGTTTTTCGCAACTATCAAAGATCATTTCATTTTTATTAAAAAGCAATCACTGATAGTTTGAAATTACAGTATATAAAAATATCAAGGAATTATTAGATCAATTCAAGTATATGATTTATGAGTTCATAAAATTATGGAAATGAGTTGATTTAAAATGCTCTCTTTCCAAACCTGATGATAGTCCATCTTGCTATATGATAAACTCATACATATATGTTATAGTCTTTGGTGTATGAAAATGTATATACATATGCTATAGAGATAGATTATTAAATAGGTATGTATGATAATGATGATAATGTTTTGTATATGACATTCAATGTATAAAATTGATATTTTCACTTTCTAGCCACTCTCAAAGAGAAAAGGAAAGCCAATAGAATGAGTACAAAGCACATAAAGATATGAGAAATTATTTTTCCATTTAGAAAAGGACATATTTTTATAATTAATGATATTCTTTTTTTTTTTTTTTGGTTTTTCAAGGTAGGGTCTCACTCTAGCCCAGGCTGACCTGGAATTCACTATGTAGTCTCAGGGTGGCCTTGAACTCATGGCGATCCTCCTACCTCTGCCTCCCAAGTACTGGGATTAAAGGCGTGCGCCACCACGCCCGGATAATGCTATTCTTTGTAGCCCGTAAAATCTTTCTTACCCTGTGAAGACTTCTTGAGTAAGTCCTTGCAAATATCCTGGAGAGACTATTTCATAATGAGTAGGTGGATCTATCTAGTTCTAGGAAAGGCTGCTACAAGCAAAAGAAAGGAAGCATTTCATGATAAAGTGTCTCAGGTAGTCTGCAGTTCCTAATTTCATTTATGATTTATTAGATCTTACTGATAAGTCCCAGGTTTTTGTTTTGGTATAACCCACAGCACACAATTTTGCCTAAAATCTTTCATGCATGGATTATTTAAACTTATTCTATTTCTGAAAGATGTGTGCAAACAGAATACTTTTGATGTCAATACGAAATGTAAATAAATTTGTTTTTAAAATGTGGGGTTTACAAAGGAAGCAGATATTAGACAGTGATTTTAAAAGATCAAATTCACATATGGAGGAAATAACTATGTTTAAAAACAAACCATTTTTTCTATTCTGTATGTGTTCTCACATTTTCAAAAGTCACATTATTCAAGTGTTTATTGACTACTGTGTCCCTTTCATGTTCATACTATTAATCACAGTTTCCAAGTATACTTACTGTGTGTGTACTGTGTGTTCTAGAGGGAGTTGGTGGTTGGACATGATGAATATTTTGTTTGTAGTAGAGGCAGGCTCTTTGTGTTTGAGAGGCTTGATGGTTTACTGGCCTAATCTATAGTATATTTAAAGAAAAAGGTTGGATTAGGTTGTCACAAGGTTGTATGAAGCCTGAAAAACATTGGGGCAGAGGAGAATTTCTACATTTCAGGCCAAATATTGGAAAAAATATCTGGTATCTTTTAAAAAATTCATTTTAATTCTTGAATATCTACTATGTACCATATATTCCATATGCAAAGTGACTTGTGAGTAAAAGGATTAATAAAACAGCATCCAGATATAAAACACATTTATTGCTTAGCTGCCTTGGTATGAGTGTCTTCATCATTTCTACCGGAAAGTGAGAGCTTTATAGGATCAGGCTCCCAGAGAGAAAAGCCCACTAGAATAGAGATGAGGGATTTGAGAAAGGGCAGCGGTAGAAGCCCTGTGAAGTGGGGCAGCATGAACTGCTTGAGGCTTCTAGAAATCCAGTGAGGTCTCACAGGTAAAGGAGATCCTCCAGGGGGATTTTGAGATTAATGGAAACGAACCTGCAAGTCATCTGTATGTCAATATTACAATATCACTTCAAAACACTCTGGATCAACTCCGTCAGAATATAATTTCTATGCTCAAATGTTTTGAGCTGATTTAACTAGACCTTAGGCTTCAGCTTTCAATATTTTGTACAAGAAGTATTTTGAATTATAGGCAAAAAGTTGAAAAATGGTCATTTGAGAAATTTGTGGCAATTTAAAATCTAAGTTTTAAAAATATTTTTATTAAAATATGAGTAAAAAGCACATCGTTATTTATTTGCAAACAGATATATACATATGGGGAGAGAGAGAAAGAGAGAGAGAGAGAGAGAGAGAGAGAGAGAGAGAGAGAGAGAGAGAGAGAGAGAGAGAGAGAGAAAGAGAACATACCAGAGCCTCTAGCCATTGCAAATGAACTCCAGATGCATGTGTCACATTGTGGGTCTGACTTTATGGATACTGGGGAATGGTCATCAAGCTTTAAGGTAGGCATCTTAACTACTGAGCCATCTCTCCAGCCTCCAAAATCTAAGTTTTTAAAAATTGTATCTGCCAGCATAAATTACTAGACAAATCTCAACAACTGCATCAGTTACCTTCTCATTGCTGGGACAAAATGGCTGACCAGAAGCAGTTTATGGAGGGAAAAAGGTTTCATTCAGCCTACATTTCCAGAGGGCGGAGTCCATCCTGGGAGAGGAGGGGAGAAAGGCAGGAACAGGAAGCCAGTGTCAAATCACCACATAAGCAGGGTGGATATAGACAGAGAAACTGTGAGCCAGCTAACACCTAAAGGCTCAGTGACACGCTTTTTCCAGCAGAGCTTTGGGTCTGGAAGCTTCCAGAACACTGTCACCAGCAAAGGATTAAGTATCAAACACATGAGCCTATAAGAGATATTTAATATGCAAACCTCCAGAGCAACTTATAATTTAAAGGCAAATATATAATAGCAATAAAAACAATCACAATTCTTCAGCTATTCAAAAATTTACGTGAAAGGCTTTTATTTTTTTATGGGATAATGAGTTTTCTATAAAAATCTCTAAAACTTTAAATTTACAATTTTAAAATAAATTTAAGAAAATGAGTATCAGAAAACTTCACTATACAAAACTGCTGAAAGGGACTATACAAAAGGAAATGAAAAATTGAAGACAGAAACCTTAATAATTTCATGAGCACCAGGAAACCGTTGTTATAATTTTGTTTGTGTGCACATAGACATAAGTAGATAATGGTGTTTTGTATTGGAGGACTAACGAGGAAGAAAGTGGCTGGACCAGGTTATCTACACACGATTCACTTACACAAACAGTTCCACAAGCAGGATCTTAAGAGAGAGTCATTTATGATAGTGGGCTGTATAGAGGAAAGCAATGATTATACTTCTGGTCCTAATATTGTATTTATCTTTCTTTTGGTCCTGGAATGGATATTTCTAGCAGTCAGGAATTTATTTCTTGACAGAAATGTGGCTGGCTGATGGTGGATATGTGACCAAAATGTAGCTGCTATTGAGCCTTCATATATGTTGCATGTATAGGAAACTCAAGAATGCCACCTAATCCCAATTTCATCTAAAGGGGGAAGATGTCCTTTTAAATAGCTTCATGCCATAGTTCTTATCACTCTAAAAATGTGTCCTAACCCAGTGTTTATCATCAGCAGCAATGGAATTATTCTTCTTGCTTAATTCTTCAGAGGAATTTTGGGACAGTTGGAGGAGGATGTGGGAACATATTTCCATCCCTTTCCCATGGTCTCTGTTTGTGAGCTAATATCAATGATAGGAACAACTGTTTTGGAGTTTACCTTGTACGAGGCTTGTACTCCTTCCGAACTGATGCATTCAATCCTCAGAAGCCCCCTGTAGACTTGTACTAGTGTGCTCAGGCTGCAATAACAAAATACTGAAATACTGCAGGTTGAATATTTTTTCTCAGTTGTGGAGGCTATAAATCACTGATGGTTTATCTTAATGGTTAACTTGATTAGATTGAGAGTTAACTTGATTAGATTGAGAAATACCTAGGGCGTATCTCTGTTAATGTTTTTAGGAACAATTAGATCATGAGGGCCTCAAGCTAATGAATGGATTAATCATTTGATAGATTAATAATATTATGACGTTATTAGTGAACAAGGAGGTGGGCTGTGATGATTAATTCTGTTGTCAACTTGATCTGGTTAGGAATCCACAGACATTCCTCTTGGGTGGGTCTCAGAGGTTGCTTCCAGTAAGGAGTAACTGAAGGAAGAAGTCCTTTCTCTAGAATGAATCCCTCCTCCAGAGTGGGCAGCTCTCTCCCAGTGGTGGGCCATGCATAAGGAAGCTCTAAAAGGTAACAGACCCTTCCTCCCTCCTGGCTGCCGGTGCTGTTGCTGGTGAGTGCCTTCACTTGCACGTGCTTCTATCTTGTTTGTTTGTCCTTCATTGGCATTGGAACCAAGTTTCCTCAGCCTTCCATTGTGGACTGAAGACAAGAGGTGCTCCAGGAAGCCTTCAGGTCTTCAGTGCTGGATGTGGACTGCTGAGGCCTCCAACCACGTGGACTGAGCAGCTACCGGTTCCTTGACTCTCAAGCCTGCAGACTACTACTGTGGGACTGCCTTAAGCTAATCCAATAAATTCCCCTTTTAATATCAATTCATTCTATCAGTTTGGTTCCTCTGGAGAACCACGACTAATACAAGGGCCTAGTTGAAGGATACAGGTCACTCACTGGGGTGTGTCTTTGGACACACTATCTTTCTCTGGCCCATGCCTGTATTCCCTCTCTGTGTTTTCTATTCCCCATGAGATGAATAGCCTCTTCTGTATCATATTTTTGCCACCATCATGTTCTTTCCAGGCACATGGAGCCAAGTGAGCACAGACTGAACCTATTGAAACCACAAACAAGCAAACAAACAATTGGACAAACACAACATTTCCTTTCAGTTGTTTGTATGGAGTATTTTGTCTCAATGGTGAGAAAAAAGTAACATGAAGTCCAGGATCAAAGTCATTGCAAGGCTGATTCCTGGGGGGCTTCTCTCCTTGGCTTGCCGATGGTTTACTTCTGTGTTCTCAAATGGGGTCTCTTCATCTTGCTCTAAGGATACCAATCCTGTGAATTAGAGTCCCATACTTATGACATCATTTACCATTCATTACTTCTCTAAAGTCCATGTCTGTAAATATAGGCACACTGCAGACTAGGCCCTTTCAACATGACTCACTCTATAACTGTGGTACTGTTGGTATACCAGTTGCACAGAAGAGAAACAGACCTTTATAGACAGAGATCACACCACTAGGTGAAGGTGAAATTTGTGTGATCTGGAAGGCATGTTCTGGACCACTGTACTATGCTGCCACAAAGTGTATCTTGGCCACATATTTTCCTGTATAGTTTCATTCTGCTTTATAGCTCCTGTGAGTTCCTGTAAGTTTCTCTTAGGTTTCCCTTCAGGTTTAGTTTTCAAGGTGACTTTGAATTTTTATTACTTCTTTATGTCTCCTGAACATTTTTATTTTGTGAAATGATAAAATTACATAGTAGTTACTAAATGATTTTGAGCCATTTGAGCTAGCTACCTCCAGATAGCGACTGTATTTTGTATGGGAAGACATTACTATCTCTCTAATGGTGTTGAATCTATAGCTTTTCTTATTAGACCATAGAAGGAATAATCACCCTCCCAATGCCTGCTTGCTATTTCCTATTGATTGTAATAGTTCTTTATTGAAGAGAACGGAGCATTGGGGATTCACAGTACCCATCTTTTGCTCATAGCTATCAACGGCTCCATTGTAAAATAATGGTGCTTTATAGTTTTTTATAGGAGAAATCAATTTTCTCTCAAAAGAATTATAATTCTGAAGTCCCAAGGCAGAAGACACTGAAAGAAAGTTAAGCTAATTTTTCTGTGTAGCATGGATTTCTGATACAGTAGACAATTTGGATCAGTTATGGACTGCTGATGAGAGAATTTCCATTCCTGTACTGTCCTGATCACAGACCATAGGCGACTGTCAACCACCATATGATAAGTAGAGCAGGTGTTTATTGGATGCAAATGCCTTAATATAAGGTTTAGATGTTAAAATTTAATATTAAAAAATTCTGACCCAAGAACAATTTAATACAAACCATTGTTTTGATGCCTTACTTCATTCAGAACTTATTATCAACTGGAATCTTGTTATATTGTGAAACACACACAAGAAGAATATCTCACACCATAGTGATAAATAAAACCATGTAGCTTATATTAACCATTTCTTATGTCTATCAGTGTCTAATACATATTGAGTGCCAGGCTTCTTAATTATAAGAGCCAAGAATGATGGACAACACCCACAGACCAACTGCCAGAATCTCCAGGGATAAAAAAGAGGCATAGTTGGAAAGCAATCATCCTATGAGGTGGGCAGAGGACAGAAAAATAGTAGTTTCAGTTGCAAAGAAATAAAGGAAACTTTAGAAAGTGAAAATAGGAGGGTCTAGAATATTCTGGAAGACTGTCCCAAATTGAGATTGTTGTTCCTGGTGATTCCACTGTGGAATTTTGGAACTATGGGTATGAGAAGAGAGAGCATCAGAAAATTCACTCTTTATTTAGTGCCACATAATTTTTAGAGGTGAGAGAAGAGAGAGAGAGACAGAGAGACAGAGAGAGGATAGAGATTGTCATGCTGGCAGAGGGAGGGGTAGAGACCAAAGGAAAAATATCACATATAAAAAAAAATCCCTCAAAAGTACAAGCAACACTGGACACATCACACATCACTAAGCAAATTGTAAGTACAGTCAGTCAGGAATCTTGGGTCCTGCATATCGAAAGAGCAGTGGCAAATACTTAAAGATGCTAGGGTCTAAAGCATGCCAGTGGACAGCTTGGTGGCAACCTTATCTAGGATCTAGAAACCAAAAGATACTTCTAGTTATAATACTCAGTGCCTGTCCCATGAACTATACCCTCTGGTTGCAGAGAAAAACAAATTAAGATCAATGTGTGAAGTGTAATAGCACAAGGGCTCTGCTCTTATCCGAAGATACCAATACAATGGCCAGAGAAGAAAATCAAGACGGCCTAGACAGGCTCTGACCCTGTGCTCAGGTAAGTACTAATAGAGAGACAGTCTACAACATCATTCAGGTGAGTGACTTCACAGAGAGAGGCTGTGCTTGTTCCCATTTGAATGACATACTGTTTGTGCCTATGCTCAAGCAAGTAACTATACAGACAAAGGCACTCTTAAGGGTAGGACTGGCCTGGGCTGCATGATTTCCCTTCTTCAACCTCTCCTTCATGTCATTGCATCTCTACTCCTTTGTCTTTCATTCTGCCTTATCCTTCAGTGTTCTCACCACCTCCCTTTCTTTTTGTTCCTAAACTTTATTTCATATATTTCATATTCATTTTAGTTTTTCACTATTGCTCTCAGACTAATCACTAATCCTACTTGGCTTATTTCCTTTCCATCTCTACCTGTAGTATCTGAAAAATTAGTACACAATACAACAGTTGTTACTTTTTTCTGTAAAAGTTACTGGAATAGAAGGTATGATTTTTTACATTGATTTATTATTGCTCATTATTATTTTTTAATTTTCATAGGCCTGTCCAGAAGTTGTGGGTGCTTCTACAGTTATTATTGTATGCTTAGAAATTCTGCTGGTGCCCTGCGAATGTGGACTGAAGGTTTAGCTACCCAGCAGCACCTGCAGTTCAGTGGGGAGGAACAACACTTCAGCCCTGGTATAACCTAGTCCAACTTGAATAGTTCAAATACTTCAACTGAAAGAATATTATAATTAAAATTCTAACCCATGACCTAATCCCTGATGTGCAAGTTCCATAGCATAAATTCAAAAAATATGAAAAATAAGGCAAGGTGAAGCCTCCAAAATGACTAAATCCATTGTAATGGATCTTAATTATACTCAATTAGACATGAACTCAAAGAATTTAAAATAATGATTATAAGAATGTTCAATGAGAGAAGCTGGTCGGTGAGCAGTCTTGGCAGGTGTGATCTCTCTCTGGTTGTCAGTCCTCTGCCACTGCCAATGTCCTACACCAGATCATGGCTCAGGCCAAGAAACATTCAAGCTTCAGCCCTCTCTTCATATTTATTGGAGCAGGAGGTACAGGAACAGTTTGCAATGTGTCTGGCATTATTCAATCCAGATGTTAGCTGGGACACGAAGAATAACCCAGAACCATGGAACAAACTGGGCCCCAGTGATCAATATAAGTTCTACTCAGTGAATGTGGATTACAGCAAACTGAAGAAAGAAGGCTCAGAATTCTAAATGAAATATTTCACCATAAAGTTGCCTACAGAAGCCCTTTCAGGTGTCGACCACGCAAGTTCCCACTTAACAGGACTGTTTCTCCTTTGAATGCATGACATCATGGTGATTTTCTGGAGTTAATTTCACTGATTAATAAATTTCTAAAACTTGAAAAGAATGTTTAATGAAATCAAAGAGGGCATGAATAATCTGAATAAATTAAAAGAGGATTTAAATAAACAGCTTCATGACATATGAATGTCAGTACAGTATATGAAACTGGAAGTCAATAAAATGAAAGGAAAGCAAAATATCAATTTGAAATGTTAATACTATAAAGATTAATAATTCAAATTACAAAACTCAGTTGAAAACTTTATTCTTGAAATGGGTCAAAAGGAAGACAGAATCCCAAGGCTTGAAGGCAGATAGGTGAAATAGGACATTCAGACAACAATAAAATGTTAACAATGAGAAAATACAAATTAAATATTTGTCATCTTTGGAACACCATTAAAAGACCAAGTTTTTGAATCATGATCCTAGATGAAAAAGAAGGTATAAGATAATAGGATAGAAAATATATTCTGTAAGATTATAGCAGAAAACTTGTTAAATTTAGAGAAAGGGATGGTCATCCAGAGATATGAAACATTTAGAATGCCAGACAGGTAAGACCAGAGAAGAAACTCCCTGCCTGATGCAGTTAAAATCCACCAAACTAAAGAAAGAATACTGAAACTGTAGAGTGA
>PVHP010007526.1:16967-56539 GCA_004024765.1 Zapus hudsonius
TATATATATATATACTTTTACCCATTGAGCCATCTCCCCAGCTCTAGAGAACATTCTTTTATTAATCACTTACAACTTTGGGGAGTGATATCAGGCAATGAATTGTTGATTGCAGATTTCTTTTTTTAAAATAATTTTTAAAATTAATTTATTATTTTTTACAATGAGTTGATATCCCCAGTTCCCCAATGTTCCCCCTCCCCATCCCCAATCAGCTGGATATCCTCCTCCATGGGCCATCTGGATCAGTCCTTGTAGCAGGGGACCCTGGATAGCCTAGTACTCAGCCCGGTTCTCCTGGCCTAAGTGCATTGTTACTGAGGGGTGCCATGCCTCTGGATAGTCTCCCCCACCACGGCTCTCACAATCTTTCTGCCCCCTCTTCCGCTCAGTTCCCTGAGTCTTAGTGGGTATTAAGGCTGCTTTAATGTTGTGAGCTTAGGGGTCTTTGTATCGAAAATTGTTGGTTTCTGTCTCACTGGCTTATCCTGTGTTGATTGAATGGCTGTGGCTGTGGGTCCCTTGTTCATGCCCTCATTCTCTGCGGAGCTCTATATGGATCCTCCACGGTATGACTGTGGTGGCTCATCTCTTGTGAGAATCTCAGCTATCGGCCTACAGTCAGTTGGTAGGGTTAGATGGGCCACAACTCTCTCGCAGCATCCTGAAAAATACAAACACAATCTCCATCGGAGAGTGAGATCAGCATAAATTAACAAATATGTACAATTCTGGATTACCTAGATTCTATTTTTAGTAGCCTCTCTATCAATCGCTCCCATAGTACATCTTTTCTTGGGAGCCCAAAAGACGGGATCTGGTGCTTATAGCCCCGAATCCCCAGTTCTAGTCACGGGCTTCCCCTCACTTAATATTTGGCCAAATTTAGAAGCTGTTGATTGTCTCTCCCAGGCCCAGGCTCCTCCACTGCACAAGTGCTTCTTTCTTGGTTCGCTGTTCTCTCCCAATAGAAGGTGGTCAGCCTACTCATGGACGCAGTCTGTATTTCATGCCAGTGGTCTCTGTTTACTCCAGTGTCGTTGATCAACTTCCCCTGGCAGCATGTGCAATGCCTTCCAGCACTGCACTAACTACCATTTGGGGGCTGGTTACTATTCCAGACCTCAAAGGGTCTCTCGATGGTGATCAATGGCATTCTGTGGTTTCTTCACCAACAGGGTTTTGCCTAAGGCCTGGGGAGGTCATTCAAGAGCTTGACAGAATTCTCTCTTGTTTTTGTAACCTCATGGGTCACTTTGGTCAACAGCTCAGTGAGGGAAGGATCCAGTGGCTGGGACCAGGGGTTGTCAGACTGATCAATTATTCACAGGCTTAGACTCTCTCCCCTACTACTCATGGCCCCTCTTGCCAGTCGACGCCCACTGTTTGCTCAATAGATTGCAGATTTCTTTACCTATTTCTACTCTTTAGTCAGTTAAGCAGATGCTTGCTTGCAAATGATGAATTTCTATATGAATGCATGTTTTGAAGATAATGGTGATGGATTCCAGAATTTTCCTTCTAGCCACTGAGCTAAGAGCATTAATTCAGTTCTTAAAAAATGCATATTAATCAAGAATATGTAATCTTATTATTATAGATGGGAAAACAGTTCCTTAGATTAAGTCACAAAATTGAGAATCTAGATCTGTATTAACTAAGGGCTATGTTAGTAGGGCTAGATGAAAGAATGCTTGAGTGTGAAAAATAAGGTGCTCACATATTCAGTGGTCTTAAAATTAGTTCGCATCTATCATATACATTGGAGGTTATCTGTAATTGCTTAAATATTTATGTGTAGGCTTTCTATTATATATTTCTCTATATATTTTGGGACAAAGATTTGACCATATACAAATTTCATGTTTCTTTTAAGTCTGGTAAGAATTCTGGAAAATGTTTGGACTGGAGTCAAGTGTTTTAATTAAAAGAACATTATAGATATTGATGTTCCAAAGAACACCTTGTGTTGTTCTTTCCTCAGGATTGAAACATTCCCTGCTGGTGCGGGGGGTGGGGGAAGGAGAGGGAAGCTCTCAGGACTCTGGAAGATCACACAACTTAGAAAACCAAGAAAGCTTAGGAAAGTGACAAGACTAATAAGACCCCTCCCCAAGGTTCAATAAGCAGTAAACATCAGGCCCAGAAGTGGAGATTTTTGGGTGGAGCTTCCTGAAAGTTGTGCAGGGAACTCTAGTGATCGAGCTTCCATGAGTCATTATGACGCCCAGTCTAGAATGGGACCTTTGAGTGATGAAGCTGCCTGTGAGACACCCATGGTCCTATCTCAATCCCAATGAACACATTGGCTCACCAAGCTAGACTGGGTAGGATCATTCTTTTTGTCTATTTTTGGAACCTTACTTGGTGTGAATAGCCATTTGTTCACATCTCCCAAGGAAAAGTCATGCAGCATAATTAGCACCTGAACAAGGGCTGACAGGATGAAAGGTAAGCTGGGAAGGAACACTTCCATGGCCCCTGTGCTGAATGGTAAGACATATAACCAAGAGTAATCTGTTTGAGGCTAGAACATCCATTGGGACAATTCTCCATGTGGCTTCTCTTCTTCATGTGCTATGGGATGATGTACTACCTTGTTGTAGTGGAAGTTGCATGCCTCCTATGACATGCAACCATCTGAAGGGGCAACGTTTGGGGGGGAAATCCTTCGATGGCTACCTTGTTTTATGTGGTATGCTTCCATGATGAATGGGGTCTGCCACACAAGTATTAGTTTGTCTCTCAGTCATCTGATGGACTGTTGACATTATTGCAGTCCCCAAGAGTAGCACATAGGACATACAGTTATAAGTATATTGTGGTTGTCTGGCCATTGCTATGGGTGATAAGACATGAAACTGAGACTTAGATGTCTGCTTCGAAAGAACTTGTCCAAATAAGGGAGGAAATATAACGGAGAAAAAAAGGCATATAATAAATGTTAGACTCTGAAGTTAGCCTCTGATTTGGGAAGGAAATTTTTAAAAGGGAAGATTCAATAGAGATATTGGCTTGCCATTTCTTACTGCTATCAGAGCATACAGGAAAGACTACCAATTAGACCTTGCCAAAAGAGTAATTCCTGGTACCCAAAGTCTTGGAACCCATGGGGAGAATAGTACAGTGAGGAGGGTAAGAGTGTAATAAAAGTGCTAGAAGGTACTTGTAGTTCAACCTTTAATACAAGGGAGAGGAAAAGTCATGATTCAGTGTGCAGATGGAGGACATCAGTAATATCCCAATATAGGAAATTATGATGATCAGAGAATACTTTGCCCCTGAACTCCTTGACTTGGGAAAGACTTTTAAATAAGAGATAAAGATCCTACCTCTTCTAGCCTGATGCATGAAGATGTGGGCAATGAGAGTGATTGGGGGATTGTCATGGAAATGAAAAATTTAGTAATTTAACTCTTTCCGTTTAGACAAAAGTTGCACAATTTGAGGTAATAGAAAGTAACTCAGTCTCTGGTAGACTGGCTCCTACAAGCCATTTGGGCCACCTGTTTATCATTGGCCAAACTACCTATGAATTTAAGGGGGATGGAAGATTATTGAGGAAGGAAAGGAATGAAAGAGGTAGGGTTTGAGGCCTCACAGGAGAGCATTCATAGGGAAGTTAATTCAACAGGGACCTTGGGATTGGTATGGGGTTTCACTTAACTTTCGTAAGTGCTGTGAGAAGGTGTGATCTTTCCATGGTAGAAGAGGCTTTGGCAAATATAAATGACTTAGATCGGCATATGTGATGGTTTATGATTGTCTATTTCACAGGACCTGGAATTACCTGTAAGAGATTATGCAGATTAGGTTAGTTTCTGCAAGTCTATGAGGGATTATCTTGGTTTGGTGAATTAAGGTTAGAAATCTCACCTTAACTGTGGGTGGCCCCCTTCAATGAGTTGGAAAGGAGAGAGCTGGCTGAGCAGCAGCATTCATTGCTCTCTCTGCTTCCTCACTATGCTAAATGTGATTGGCTGCTTGCCATTCTTTCCCCACGTTGATGGACTCTACCCTCTAGGACTAGAAACTGAAATAAGCCCTTCCTCCCTTAAGATGATTTTTGTGAGGTAATTTTTCCAGCAATGAGAAATTGAGTAACGCAGAAAATTGATACCAGAAGTGGGGTCATTGGTGTGGTAAACCTGACCATGTGTTTTATAGGCCTTTGGAATTTGTTTTCAGGAGGAATACTGAAGAATTTAGCATTTTTGGCTAGACATTTTTGAGTATGGTAAGAAAAGCTTAATGGAACATTCTGATGGGAGCTTAGAAGACAAGAATGCTGAGAGAAATGCACACTATGGAGGCCTACCTAGGTCATGAGGTTTCCGTGAGGAACAAGTATTCTCCCAGGAATGGACTAGAGGTAGTCTATGTGGTATTCTGGCAAAGAAATCCCACCATTACAAAGAAGTACCAGAATTTGCTGAATTCTGCCTGTGTACTGAGACCTTGAGCAAAAGTGAATGTGAAAGCTATGGATTAATATATTTGATTAATATATTTGGCAGAGGAAAATTCAAGTCATAAAAGAACCACATCTGTGGCATGGTTTCTTTCTGCTCCATTGATTCAGAGCTACATCGAAAGAAGAAAATACAAAGAAGAAATATATAACGCCTATAAAGGTAGACAAGGAAAGAAATGTCACCCTCAGTTGTGGAAGGAGGCTTCTTTATGCAGTGGGTGGTAGTTATTGCACAGACTCATAACCAGTCATATTTCTGAGACTAAGTCATGGTGGCTGTGACATGTTGCCAAATGCTTCACCATAAATAGAAGAGGATAACCAGACAAGCACATCACTCCCACCATGGCTCAGGGAACATCATGAAGATGGGATAGAAAAAGCGCAAGACATGGAGGATGGAGTGGAGTGTTGTGTAGCTAATTCATTTGGATTGAAACATTTTCTATTAGGGTGGGAAAGGCTCAGAAGCTGGTGAAAGGTCAAGACTCACTAGCTCCCCCACCCTTCAAGGTTATATAAATAGCAAACAATGGCTGAGAGGAGATTCTGGTAGACCTGCCTGTAGGTTTCATAGGGAGTTCTAGGGATGCAGCTTGTGTGGTCTTTTGTTTTGCTGTCATTATCTTTTCCTGGGTGAATAGACATTTGTTTACATCTTCCTAGGAAAAGTCATACAACAAGAGTTAACTTTGATCTGTCAATTTTGGATGAATATAAAATTGTTACATATTACTTTATCAATTCTTAAAATGGAATTTCTTTAATTTTAATGCCACACTCTGTGACTATATAAAATTATGAGTCATAAAGTCTGAAAGGCCCATAGGAAGATAATCTAATCAGAGGCAGTTATCATCTAGAAAGGAATTTGAGTTTAATTGCTGTTACCTACTAAACTTTTGAGTGCCCATGATGTCCTTATTGCCAGGGATCATGCCCGTCTCCTGAAATTGTGGGGTTCTCTTAATTAATCTACAGATGCTACTCTATGAAAGAAGTAATAGCACTATCACTTCCGATTCATTGTTAGCAAATATATGCTTGGGAATTTGAGCCAGGTTCCATGTCTCCAAACCAGGCATACCTAACCACTGTACAGTCTTTGGCAACTGGGATAGAATTTGAAGTCAAGTTTTTCAACATCTGGGCCTTTTGATTACTCTATCTTTGAGATACCTTCAAATGCTGTGAGGCATTTCTATGGATTTTCTCTTCTCTTTTTATAGATGATTTTCCTTCTCAAATAATGTCGCTTCTTTGTGTGAGTGATGTGTGTGTGTAAATATGTATATGAACACAAATTGGTTTGTGCAGGTGCTCATGTACATGTGTGTGCATATATGTTGAAGCTAGAAGTTGACACAGGTGTTCTTAATTGCTGTCTATCTCTTTTGAGACAGGCTCTTTCACTTAATCTAGAGCCTAGGTATTCAGCTAGACCAATCAGCCAGGGGACATAAGGATCCTCATGTCCCCGATTCCCCCTCCAGAGTTGGCATTAAAGGTGTGTGCCACCAAGCCTGTCATTTTACATGGATTCTGGGGACCTGAACTCTGATACTCACTCTTGAGCAGTAAGCACTGTACTCCCTGAGTCATCTTCCCAGCCCTATTCTTGTTTCTTTTCTAAAAGGGACCTTTAAATGGTAGAATCAAATTACCAGAACTCAAATTGGAAATTGAATTTAAAGAGACCATAATAATGCTTTAAGCAGCAATTGCACATAAACCTAAAGGAAGAGTCATAGATAGATAGTCTAAAGCTGGCAGAAGTATGTCCTGGTGGGTACATTAGCATAAAGAGAGTTAATGAATAATTAATGAAAGTCTGCAATTCATGAAAACAGTCTTAGACTCTGCTTTCAGCCTTACAGGATAATTTTCAGTTAGTTGTAGACTTGAAAGCCATCACTGACATCAGTTCTCTCCCCTCCCCATCTAAACACTGCACTCCACTTTGCTACTGCATTTAGAATCATTAGGTACCCGGTGTGCGAGGGACATTATACTTGGACAAAATGTGTTGCTTACACTATGATTTTGATTCATAAAACTAGTCAAGGAATTCACAGGAGATGTGGACTCTAATTTGCAGAGTTCATGGATTACTATTGAGACTTCTAAAGTTGCATCTGGCATCATAGGAACATGATTGTCTTAGTGTTTGGTGTTAGGGATGTTTTACCTAGGAAGGGAAACAAATATAATCAGGGGTATGGAAAGAGGGGAAGGTGCTCACTTCAAAAAATTAGGCCAAAGCTGTAAATCTTACAACTGTCTGTTACATAGCAGCTCCAATATCCCTTATGGAACCATCAGTATCTGTTGCTTTGAACACCCAGATAAACCTGGACTTTGTTTCTGCCCTTCTGATCAAGTATCATTCACAATAACACATTTAACTACATCTTTAGTCTTGTGTCTTCTGTTCTATAAAATCTCATGACAGCTGTCAGCCAGGACAATGTGGGTGCAAAAGTCCAAACTACAGTGAGCATTAGTACTTCACATTAAACTCTAGTGTTGCATTTGAGTCCAGGGCACCCTTCCCATAGGCTGCCTCCAGACCATCAATGACTGTAGCAGGGGTACACAGTTGACTAAGGTGGGGACTGGACCAACTTTGGGTTGAGGCTCTCCAGTGGCCTTGCTGAACCTGCCTAGCAGGTTGTCAGGGGCTTCCATCCAGTCTTTCTTCCTCTGTTCCTTCAATCAAGGACAGACTTGCAACACAAATCAAATGGGTAAGCATGCCTGGCTCCCTCCCCATTTTCTCTCATGTGGACACTTCTCCCAGAGAAATCCTAGGATGCTTTATCTTATCATTGTACCCATGTCTCAGTAAACCTGGAGCAACATACTGCAGTGATAAGGACCTTTCACTTTCAAAATCCCAAATGTTTTACTCATAGCAGAAGCTGAATTGTATGAATATCTTGGCCCAACAATTCTTTCACATTGTGTGCTGTGATTGGGCACATCTAAAGTAGATAGGGTTATCTAGTGTGAGTTTGCCTGAATTACAGTTGTAAACGATGATGGTGCATGACTCCTATATTTGGGGGTACAGATGGCTTCAGAAATGGTGGGCTCAAGACACTCAAACTGTTATTAGCGTATCTCCTCTGTCCCCCTCAATTCTATTTGTGTTCATTTGGTTTTATTCCAAACATATTCTTCCTGTGAAGTGAAAAAATGTGCTTTCCACACCCATCTGGGTGTGGCAAGGATGGCCATTTCCAGGGATAGATCCTAAGGTCTCTGACCTAAATGATGAGTTACTTCTTTGATGGGTTCATAATATGATGGCATTGTTGGGAGGAGTGAAAGGTCGGAGATGGAGCCTAGTTGGGAAATTTGCTACTTGAAGGTGTATCTTTGGTTGGGGGTCAGTATATCTTTCCTGGCCCCTTCTTGATTCCCCTTCTTTGGCCACCATGATGTGAACTACTCTTTGTCACTATGCGCTCCCTGTCATGGTGGAGGAACTTGTCCAAAACCATGAGTCACAATTAATCTTTCACCCAATTTTTAAAAAATGAGTTTTTAAGAGCTTTAGACCTCATTGTGGGCAATTTCTGTACAATGGGGGTATCTGTTTCCCCTTTGCTTCACAAAATCTTAATTATGGTATTGCTTGCTACTGTTTGGGCTTGTGCCCACATAGAAATAGTTACCAAGACTGGGAATATGCAACACTTTTTCAGTCAAACTGAAATGGGACAGTCAGGGAGGGGATGGGGGCAGTTTCCAAGGCGATAATTTAAAGGCACTCTACATTAGTAGCAGATATCTAGTACTGAAATAGAAGATTTAATACAAATTTCAGTGGGTTTTTTGGTTAGCAATAAGTCCTAATATGTAAACAATCTGTTTTGAATTTTGCTGTATCTTATGACTATATTTATATTTCATTAATCAGAAATGGAAATTTATAGATTAAGGATTTGCTTAGGGTCATATTAATTAGGAAAAATGTTTATTTTTATACCTCAAATTCTAAACATATAATAAAATAAAATAATGTAAACCTAAACAAGTAATATTTATAAAAGTAAAACAATGAACAAAAAGAATCTGTAAAGTAGAATTTAAAAATAAAATGTTCTGTATAATGAATTTGGGTCTCACATTAACCTATTAGCTTCCAGGTAGCCAAAATAACAAGAGAAACATGATTAGAAAGAACAGAACATATTGACTCCTACTGGAAAGTAGAACTTGTGTGACTTTTAGATATAAAGTAAGTTTATCATGTTGCACTCTGCATAGAGTGTTCTTGTGACTAGCCATTTCAATAACATCCTTCTAGCTCCTTTCATTTTAATGTCATATCTTCCTTTGCCTTTCAATTATAGTCAAGGGACAGAAACACACAGGCTGCTCCTGGAGGGGGTGGGGAGTAAAAAGATGTTTATGTCATTCTTGCTGACACAATGTACATAACGCATCCCAATACTTAGCAGGATAATGGTAAGCTTGGACACTTCAGAGTTTGGTGTCCATCAAGTTTGGTTTTAATTAAAAATTTAGTTTCTTTCTGCAATATGTTAGTTTATATGATTTCTAATTCTGTTAAAGGATCAGAGGAAAATGTGAAATAAGATTCCTCTGTAAAGTATAGAGTCAGATATACTGCCAGTAACTTCTGATTTTATAAATTATAAGTTATTAATAAGAAAATTAACCTAGTAACCCACATCCGATTTTGAATGAATCTATGGATAAAGCCACATTTGACGCATTGTGGCAGTTACTTAGGACAAAACACCCAACTAAAGGCAATGCATGGTAGGAAAGGATTTATTTTGGCTTACAGTTGAGAAGGGAAGCTTCACTATGGTGGGAAAAGCATGGCAAAAGCCATAACCGGGCTCATCTCATCAAATAGAAGCAGCAGGGAGAGAGCTGCGAGAGTGAGCTAGTTTGAAACCTAGAGAGCTGGACCTACATTGGCACACCTCCTCCAGCAAGGCTCCGCCTCACAAACTGCCACCAACTGGGGACCACAAATTCAAAACACATGAGGCTATGGGGTGGGGGACATTTCACATTCAAACCATAACATCCAGTCTCTAGCTATGGTTCTTGCCATCAAAGTGATTGTGATGCAAACATGCTTGTGCAAATGTGAAGTTGACTTTTCATAACCAGACCTACAACAATAATGGGGGGGGGTAGTTCTTTTCACTGAGGAATTGATAAAGAGTTTAGGTGTGTTTAATGGAAATGTCTCTTACCTGATCTATTTGCTTAGGGTCATATTAATTAATAAAAGTTTATTTTTATACCTAAAATTCTAAACATATCTTCTCGTTGCTGGAATACTCAACCAGAAGCAACTTATGGGAGGAAAGGGTTTATTTCAGGATATCAGGTTCCAGTGGAAGCTTATTCATGGTTGAAGAAACACTTACTTCATCATATATCAGAGAGAGAGAGAGAGAGAGAGAGAGAGAGAGAGAGCGCACAGCCAGAGCTGAAGATGCTTTGAACACACCTTAGGCTGGACTCAAGATCCATCCCAGTGATACAACTCCCCCAGCAAGGTTGTGCCTGCTGAAGACTTAAGTTGGAAGCTTAATTAAAACATAGCTGAGGCTATGGGGAAAATTTATAATTAAACCACCTATTTATATTCATATTTACATTCATTTTTTTAAACACCAGGGACTGTACCGAGGACCTCACACATGCTATGGTGATTGTATCATCAGTTCTTATTTTGCTATTATATTTTCATTTCATCATTTCTTCTCCCTATACTATTTGTATTATAGGCCAGCTAGCCCTGCTCAATAAAAATATGTGATCCACATATATAATTAAAATTTTCTAGTAGCCACATTAAAATTAAATAGGTAAAATTAATTTCAATAGTATATTAATAGTACAGTAAGCCAAAGTTTAATATGTCATCCACATAAAATTATTAATACATTGCTCCAACTTTTTGAAAGTCCAATATCATTTCTTTTCTCCACCATGTGACAATGCAGTTAGCAGGCAGCCATCTGTGAGGTGAGCTGGGAAGAGAACCCCCATTAGAAGTAAACCTGCCTACACCCTGACCTCAGACTTTTCAGTCCCCAGAATTATGAGACTAAATAATGTTACCAGTCTCATGTATCCATGACATCCACTGGGTAACAGTGACTCAGGCTACAGCACCATATATTGTGCTCCACACAAGTTACAGTTACAGTCTTCCCTTCTCTAAAACTATCATTATCTTGTGATTTATAATTCATTTCCATCATGCTTTCCTTTCTCCACTCAAAATTTGTTTTATTAAAATTAATTATTTGGTGGTACATTAATGCATTAATTTTGGAAATGTTGATGCATGTTAGCTTATGTTAACATCTGGCTCAGACATACAGAATTGTAAGGAGATAGCATTGAGTTTATAGCTAGAGGTTGATTCTAGTTAATTGTTATATGTATATGTATGTGTTATATGTATAACACAGGTGGAATTTAAATCCATTTGATATTATTTAAACATAAGGATTTTGACTTTAGCTGAAATATTTTTCTTTTTTATGATGATAAGACAAAGGTAAGAGCTCCTGTGTTTTGCATGTAATCTTGAGCATATCATACTCTTTGGCCCTAAAGTAGCTACTGTAGAATGGTTAATGCTTCAATGACATGATGGGCTTTTACAGATGCATTCCTGTGAATGTGTGCATTGGAGCTGTTTCCAGAAGTGATAGATTTACAGCCCCTTTTGTTTTAGAGAGAAAAGTCTCTCTGCAGATAATGCAATTGTGGGCACAGGTACGGAGAGAGGGAGTCCAGAGCTACAGAATCAGCTGGGTCATGCTTGGGGGTTAGCCAGGAACCTTTGTTATTTCAAATAGGAACAACCTTATCTATTATCCCAGAACATGGTTCACACCGTTTTCTGCTTGAGTCAAGATTTGATTAAGGTCAGTGTCATTGGTAGTGTTAACACAAATGTTAGGGTTAAAACAGCGAGGTCCTTAATGCTGAGGAAAAGAAATAGGAGAGCTTGCAGCTGGGTATGAGATATACAAGCTAATGAGATAAGAGGAAGAAAATGGTTTAGGCAGGTTCTTACCAGCTCCCACAGAGTCCCTTCCTGAGGACCACTGGCAAAACATCCTTGCCTTTCCCCAAGTACACACTCTCTCTCTCTCTCTCTCTGTGTGTGTGTGTGTGTGTGTGTTTGTGTGTGTGTATACACGCGCATGTACAGGTACGTACATGCATGTAGGCATGCTGGTGCAAATGCTAAATGCTGGTATATGGAGCCCAGAGGTTGATGTTAGATGTCTTCCTCAATTGCTCTCATGGAGCCTAGAACTCACTGATCAGGCCACACTTAACCCTAGGATCCTCCTGTCTCTGTACCTCCAGTCCTGGGATTGTAGGGGTATGTCACCCTTCCTGGGTTTTTACATGGGTTCTGGGGATTTGAACTTGAGTCCTCATTCTTTTATTGAAAGGTCTATACTGACAAGGTATTTCTCCAGCCCATAGTCAACTTCTTAGCTATAGGAGTGCTACACCTTTATACATATTCCTGAATTCAATGCGTCTTGAGTAACAGACTGAATTGTGGGCAAAGACAGCTTCTAAAAAAAGCCTCTGCCCATTCCAGGAAAGGGACTACCCTAGGAGAGGGCAAAGGGAGAGGAAATGGTGAATCAATACTTGCAAGTCCAGATATTAAAGGCAGCCCTCTGCGGTTGCCACTTGGTTCAGTCCAGCCTCCACTCTGGGGCGTGTACTTACTCTTTTGCTTCCTCACTAGCTAAAAATAAACTGTGACTACTTGCAGGGATATAGAAGAGCAGACAGATAGGAGCTCTATGATAGCAGATCTAGGCTTCCTTTCTCTTTTAGAAATAAATGAGCTCTCTCTCAAGTCAGAAAACATGTTAGAATGTAAGTCAATGTCTGCCTATCATTCATTCCCACTGGTAATGATGTCTTCAGGGTTTTCCTGTTTCTGACTGAAGTTTGCTTTATCTTCATCTTCCATAAGCATACTAAATCAATGTTCCCTAATTAAATGTTTCACATCACTGTTAATTATTTAAAAATCTTCCTTAATATTATTTACAACACAGCTTGAAAATTTTGGAACTAAGAAAAGCCCATTTAAATCAAGGATAAATAGATATTTTATTTTCAAGATACACATGCCTTTTCAATGTTGACATATCCTCCGGGTTATATCCTTTTAAAATTTCACTCACAAATGCTTTCATTTTGAAATATTGATAAGCCTAGCATGGTATGATTCTATTTCCTCAAAGAACACTGTTTTATGTCATGTATTCTGTTGCTGGTTGTCTGTCGCCCTGGTCTTTGCTAACACGTGTTCAGTGCTTTGCACATAAGGCTTCCATAGCAGAGATGTTGATCAGCACACTTATAAAGAGCACCTCATCTTGAGCAATTCCCCTGACATAAAACACTCATAATCACAGAGTCACTATGGAACTTACAAACATATCTCTATTGTTGTCCCCTGTGCCATGGGGAATTCTTCAAATTTGCACTCATATTTCATGTTAATGACACAGATTTAATGACACTTATAAAAGTTACATACTCCTTGCTGGGACAAAACACCTGACTAGAAGCAGCTTATGGAAGGAAAAGGTTTATTTCTGGCTGACAGTTTTAAGGGGGGTTTCATCATGGCAGGGAAAACATCACATCTCCTCACATCATCAGGGAAGAAGCAATAAGAGCAAGGTCCTAGCACCAAGGGGCTGGACTGAAAAATCCCAAGGTACAGCCCTAGAGACACATCTTATCCAGCAAGGCTCTGCCTCCC
The DNA here is from genome assembly GCA_004024765.1 of Zapus hudsonius. Taxonomy (NCBI): domain Eukaryota; kingdom Metazoa; phylum Chordata; class Mammalia; order Rodentia; family Dipodidae; genus Zapus; species Zapus hudsonius. The sequence goes on from PVHP010007526.1 coordinate 30,263, forward strand.
AAAGGCTCCACCAGCTAGGGATCAAGTGTGAAGCTTAATCACAAGCACATGAGGCTAAGGACACTCCACATTCAAAGCACCACAAAATCTTCACAGAGTTTAGGTAAAAGATGCTCAGGTTTTTGCATCACCACATAAATTGACCCTTTTCTAAAAAGCTAACAACTTCTTTGATTCCTTCAGGAAAAAAATTGAAATTTAATGGGAGACTGTTTATGTGACAGCATGTAAAATTTTGTGAGTTCCTGCCTGACTGTAGTACTGTTAGATGTCGAGTTATAGATAATCACGAATATTTTTCTAAATTTATAAAAAATGACAGGACTGTCAAAGTCAGTATATGTAACAATTAAGTTTCTTGATTTTTATTAGGATTCTCTTTCTTTGCAAAGGTTAGAGTCCTTTACAAAAAGAAGCTTAATCATTGATTTCAAATAGAAGAGCAACCTGTAAGAAATGAAGTCAGACGGCTAAAATTTGAGTTGTATTTACTACAGCAAATATACTCTATGGGGTAAGCATTTCGAATAGCAATGATCTTAACATTCTAATCAAAGTTATACTTCAAGGAAAAAGATCCTTTTTTCTTTTGACGAGAGGTCAATTCATGCCTATTTTTTATCAACACATTTGAAGTTGGTTTCTGCTGAAAGGATTTAAGTACACATTGGTAATCCTCACAACCCTGTTGAGTCTGTTGTATAGTAGTCACTCTGGGGAAAAGTCATGTTTATAGATCCAAGTGTAAGAATAGTCATTAGAATGGTACATCATGTTTTCTTTTTTTTTTCTATTTTTTAAAGTCTTAAATATATATTTATTGTCCATAATGATTTACATTATTTAGTGGGCAAACAAGGAGATGTTATCCCCAATTCCCAATGCCCCCCTCCCCATCCCCAATCAGCTGGATATCATCCTCCGTGGGTCATCTGGATCAGTCCTTGTGGCAGGGGACCCTGGATAGCCTAGTACTCAACCCGGTCCTCCTGGCCCAAGTGTGTTGAAACTGAAGGGTGTCATGCCTCTGAATAGTCTCCCCCACCACGGCTCTTACAATCTTTCCGCCCCTACATCATGTTTTCTTTGTGAAGGAAAACCTATCTGCAGTGTGTCATGGACCTCATTCTCTTTGTATTTCTATCTTCTTAGTTTCACACTCTTAACAGCTGCTAGTACTTGCCTCCAGTGCCTAAGGCCCTGGGTTCATTTCCCCAGGACCCACATAAGCCAGACCCACAAGATGGTGGCCCTGGTGCATTCTCTCTCTATATATATTTATATTTATATTTATATGTATATGTATATATATCTGATTGAAAATGAATAAATAAAATATTTAAAAAATCGCCATTCTTGGGCTGGAGAGATGGCTCAGCGGTTAAGGCACTTGCCTCCAGAGCCTAAGGCCCTGGGTTCAATTCCCCAGGACCCACATGGGCCAGACCCACAAGGTGGTGGCCCTGGTTCTCTCTCTCTCTCTCTCTCTCTCTCTCTCTCTCTCTCTCTCTCTCTCTCTCTCTCTCTCTATCTCTCTGCTTGAAAATGAATAAATAAAATATTAAAAAAAAACAGCTGCTAGAGATCTCTCCTGTCCTCCTACCTCGTCTCTTTCCAGCCCAGGCTCACCAGGCACTTCCTCCTCATTCTCGTTCTTCAAAACCACTTTATAGCTCTTCCCGCTGCTCACATCATTCCTTTACTCTCAGCAAGTATTTGTTGGGTGCTTAGTAGATGATTACCACCATCCTTACTTCTGATGGTTGTCACTAGTTACTTTCTCATCGCTGGGACCAAACATCCACTCAGAAGCAGCTTGTTTGGCTTACAGTTTTAAGGGGACATTTCATAATGATGGGGAAGGCATGGCAGCCTGCATGGGAGTCTGCATGACATTTCACTTGTGTCAGGAAGTCAAGCGAGGGAACAGCAAGCGGTGCTGGGCCACAGAACCCTCCAGTCAGCCACTTCCTCCAGCAAGGTTCCCTAGCCTTTCCAAACAGCACTACCAGCTGGGGTTCAAGTATTCAAACACACAAGCCTCTGATGGGTTTGGGAGGGGAGAGGAGTGTTACATTTAAACAACCAAAGTAGTGACATATAATCTCTCTCTCTCTTTTCTGCTAGTACTCTGTTCCCCCCTCTAGCTCTGCTCTCCTTCTATCAGTCCCTCCTTCCTTTCCCCCTCTTTTTGTTGGAGGAATTTTAGTGATGATTCAACTTAAAGTCTTGGTGTGTATGCGGCATATGTATGTGTTTGTGTGTATGCACACACATGTGTGTGTATGTGGAGGGCAGTGAAAAATCAGACTCCATCTTAAAGTTAGAAGCTATTTTGTAACAAAGTTCTGTTTGATCTGACCTTGAACTTGTCTGGAATTTCTGTGACTATGCTCTACCCCTCCCAAGAGTTTCTCCCCCCTGACTATACTATCACTCTTCCGGGAATCTATGTTACTCCTATCCTTGACCATGATAAGACCCGTGCCATCCAGGGGAAAATGCCAATGTGTATTCTGCTTGCTAAACCCATTGTTGGAAACTCCCCAAGTTTTTTGCAGGCTGCTGGTGCCTGAAGCCCTGCTTTTGGGTTAGAGAGCTGCTGGCCAGCTCTTTTGTGCACAAATATAGCTTGCTTTAATTTGGCCTAATTTGAGTCTGTGGTCTTCCCTTGGCATTCTGGGTTCAGCAGGCAGAGGCTAATGTTGGCTATCTTCTTCACTATTTTTCACTCTCACTGAACCTGTAACTCACCAATTAGGCTAAACCAATTGGCTAACAATCCCTAGGGATCTTTCTCTCTTCACCTCCCAGCACTGGGATTATAGGCATGCACCATAGCGCCTGAATTTTTACATTGGTACTTGGGATCTGAACTCACCTTCATGCGTGAGCAGCAAGCACTTACTGACTGAATTATCTTCCCAGCCCTTCAACTCTATATCTACCAAAAAGAAAAATCGGACTTCAATGTCTTATATAACTGTACAGGCAAGGGATTCAGAGCTCAGAGCCCATATTTTTACTCAGTGCCCTCTTGATTGCTTTTAATTCCAACTCTGCCAGCTGACCTCACAGAGCTGGAGGCTTTACTACCCAAGCCAATGTCAGAGGTTATTTCACATGAAGAGCACCTGCTGAAGGAGGGTAACTTGGAAGAGAGTTTATTGGTCCTGAATGATCTGCCTTGTAGGGACGATGCTCAACTCTGACATTACCACTATGGGCCAGATACCTACAGTCATCTTTGATCCAGGATTCCAGACTCAGACTTAGTTAACTTCAAGTAATTGGTCTGAGAAAGTGACCAGAAAGGTGTTGCTCTGTGAGGAAATGAGTGTGAACACATGTTGGGGAGTCAAAAGACATCATTAATGTCTCTGCTTTTACTGTTTTTTCTATGTGAGAGTTTAGGAGTGAGACCCCACACAATGTTGCCAAGCTCCTCCTTAACCCCTCCCCTTTGCCTTGCCTGTTCCAGGTTCAAAAAGGGTATTGCTAATTCTTTTCTTAAATACATATGTACTTCTTTCTGGTGGTTTTATCTTCTTAAACATGTATGTACTTTCTGATGCTTCCCCCCCCTAAATTTTACACTCCAGTACCCTAACAGCAGTTAGGGTTATTTCTTCAGAGGGGGGATTGTGATGGTCATGCAGCTCCAGAGACCACCCCCCCCTTGAGTGGGAGGTATCTATCTAGAGCTAAAACCTAGGTGCTAAAACTGATTGGTCAGATATAAACCAATCAGCTGTCTCTCTGACTCATCTGGGGAAAACTTAAATTAACTTTCCTAGAAGAAATCCCTCTCTTCCCCACATGGCAGTCTGGCAAACTGACCTCTGACTATCCAGGGACCGGTAAGGTCTCCCCAGCTCCTACCCTACCCTGTGGTGTGAGGGGCTGGATTTCTCTTCCACCTAAATCTTTTCTTTTCATGATCTTTCCCCTTTCTGCTTGTTTAGCTGAACAGCATAAGTTCTGTTAAAACTCACCACCATTTCTCCCCACACTGGTGGCTGGAGAACTCTGTAACTCCCCATGTTCCCTTAAATAATAAAGTCTCCCACTATACCTTACTGTCTTGTTGTCTATGATTTTAATTCTTTAACTTTATAGACAAGAACTTGGGCACTCCTTAAATTTGGGGGCACATTGGAATATTTGCTGGACGGTATCTAAATTCTAACCCCCAGAGCACCCTGTTTCATCTCTACTCCACCCAAACTCCCCTCATGTTAGATCACAATACACATATTGTTGCATAGGAATGTTTTTGTTTTATACAACCTTATCTCATGCTATTGCAGGAATTTCATCTGCATGTTCCTGAGAGATGCATACCTTCATTTTACAGAGCACACCACTGCCCGTCGTCTCTTTATTGACATAGAATCAGGCCTCTGTTCTCTCTCTGCCCAGACTTGCTATGGACTGATGAAAACAGCTACAGGAGCTGAGAGCAGATAATTTTGTTATTCTTCAGTGATAGAACACTTAAACAAGTGTCATGTAAACACATGTGTGACAGGAATAAAGATTGAACTACTCTTCTCTCTTTTCTATTCCAGTAGAGTCCTGCCTGGGTCTTTTGATACTGAGATGCATATTATTTTGCTATATAGCTACATTACCAGAATGTAAAATCCAAACATATTCATGGATTTCGTTTCTATTTGCTCTTATCTTGAATAATTTTTTTCAAGTCGTGCTTTTTGCTATGCTTAGAATGGTGATCTATGATAATATTTATAGATCCTGGCATTTTGGTAATATGCAACTTTAAGAAACTCAAACATAATTTTATGCACCAAACCTGTGCTTAGGGGAAAATCTGTGAAACATACAAATAGGATTCAATGTAAATTACGAGTCTCTAGTTTTATCTTTCTCAATTTCATAGCTGATTTGTGTATAGGCTTTCATATCTGATAATGTGTTCACATATAGAGAAAATAAAAAGATCTTTTTTAAACAACAATCCATAAATTTCAAACATGATGTACTGGTAATGCAAATAGATAAAATGATGAAACCCCTCTGATAGCAAACACTTGTGTTCCATAGGCTCTATGATCTCAGAGTGAAGCTAGCAAGAGAGCAGAGATAATATCCACATGGATAGAAGAGGGGAAGCTTGGTTTTCTGGCCATGAGTGTCATTAGAAGGTGCTAAATGTTGGCATGCTTGGGAGGAGCTAGAAGGCTCTTATCTCACATGTAAATGGCTCTGCATTTTCCTAGACATCACCCCATACTTGCTGCCCCTTGCTCTTGGGTAGCAGCTGAGCTGTTAGACTCACTAATTCCTGATGGAACAAAGAGAGGAGATGATTTCCCTAGGGTTTTACAGAAGTTGAAAGCAGAATCAAGAATGGGCTCAGGGCTAACTCTGCGGGAGGCAGTTTAAATCTGTGCCTCATCCTGAGGAAGAAATTTAGATATGGGGTTTTATCTGTTTATCTGTAATGCTGCTTTATGAAGGCCAGTTCACAGCTGCTGATTGGGAAAAGGAACCTTTAAGAGACATGCATATCTGCTTTTCTTATGATGGGCTGCCAAGAGTATGTTTGACATATTTGTTTGTAGGATGTCACTTAAGCTGTACTTTATTTTTTTCTAAATGGGAATCAGTTGCATAAAGCAATATACAAAAGGGGCTATATACATAGACATATACTTTCTCTGGTAACAAGGGTTATCACTATTTATTAAAATGCAGTAAGCTTTAAACACCTATTTAGGTGTTTCATGATAAAACTCTATGTTTGGAAACCTGGTGAGAGGAAATTTAATATTGAAAACATTCTTAGCATAGATATTATTAACACGGACACTTCAATTTTGTTTAGTTTAGGTTGTACACAAACACAAAGGCATAATTATATAATTCTTTTCTTTAAGCATTTTTTTCTCAGTCAAATCATCATCTCATACCAGGGGAATATGTTTTAACAAACTCAATTAAGAAATCTGGTAATGTTATATAAAGGGACATTAATGAACATCTTGATTTAGCCTCAGACCTTTGCTGGTGGTATTTAGTCACAACAACTAACTACAAAACAACTGTGCCTGAGTCAAGACTTCACTTTTTCCTTTGCTTTGAATAAAGGTTTTACACCCATTTTTCTCCCATTAGGATAATATATTTTAAGTTTTGTCCTAGGCATTCAGAAACTATAGTGAGTGTCCATGGGAGGAGAATGGAACATTCTCTAAGGGATTTCTTTGGAAGTCTTTTTTGTTGTTTTGTTTTTATTGGATGTTACAGTGATTGAAGGTTCAATAGACAGCAAGCATGGTTTGATGTCGCTGAACATGCAATGTCATTTAAATGTGTGTTAAGACACTTTTAGCTCCTCCCAAGCACTCCAACAGGTCTTATTAAGCTGCAAACAAGGGGGTTAGATGCTGTGCTCTGTGTGTGAAAGCCCCATGCAATGAAAAATTGTGCTGAGTTCTGTGTGACTTTCAAATATCCCAGAAGTGACAAAGCTCAGTACTTTGTCTTAGTTTTCATGTGTACGCATTTGCTAGAGTATCACTACTGTGTCATAGAGTACATATCCTATATTAACTTTCTTCTTCTTCTTCTTCTTCTTCTTCTTCTTCTTCTTCTTCTTCTTCTTCTTCTTCTTTTTCTCTTTTGGTTGAGGAGTTACTAGGAGTTAATAAAACATTCCAAATACATTACTGAAGGCATTATGATTTGTTGAATTTGAACTGCTGCAAATTCAAATGGATGATTGTGCATTTATCACTATTGAATCCATATTGAAAGAAACTCTCTCTCTCTCTTACACACACACACACACAGAGAGAGAGAGAGAGAGAGAGAGAGAGAGAGAGAGAGAGAGAGAGTTACCTTTATCCCCTAAAGCATGAAATACACAGAAGGATTGATGATATTTAATTGCATGCTGTTTCTCTTCAAATCTAAACTTATTCTTGTAAGTAAGGTCAAGCATCTGGCTCTTCCCTTTTCTATTCCAGTAGAGTCATGCCTGGGTCTTTAAATATTGAGATGCATATTATTTTACTATATAGATGAAATTTTATTCACTCTCATTTCAGTGTATTGATTCTTTGAAATTATATATCTAAGCAGGTTGGATTATCCATGGAACTTCACTGCATGTTAGTAGAGGAAGGTGATAAAAAGGATGTTATTGAAAGGATGTATTGGGTTGGATACAATTGAAAACCACTGCAATAATTCCTGTTGATCAAAGGGAGTCCTAGACCAACAGAATGTTTTCACTGGGTGTCTGTATATATGTGTGAGCATAGATGAGTCTGAGGACACCCTCAAGGTGTGTGTTCTTCAACCTTGCTTGAAACAGTGTCTCCATTGTTGTTGTTTTTTGTTTTTGTTTTCCTCTTTTCCCATTGTGTGTGTGTGTGTGTGTGTGTGTGTGTGTGTGTGTGTGTGTGTGAGAGAGAGAGAGAGAGAGAGAGAGAGAGAGAGAGAGAGAGAGAGAGAGAGAGAGAGAGAGAGAGAATCAGCTTAATTGCACCCCCCCCCAGCTTCAGATTCTCGTGGCTCTGTCCTCTGCCTCCCATTGCTGTAGGAACTTTGGGATTACAGACACATGTACTGCTTTGCATCCAGCTTTGCAAGCATATTAGGGAGTTAAACTCAGGATGGCAAACTTGTAAGCAAGTGCCTTTAACTGATGCTCCATCTCCCCAGCCCTGGAATGCAGAAATTTAAAAGAAAGACAAAATTAAAAAAAATTACAATAATTTTGTCACCTTATGGACTTGAAAAGAGTCAAAATGTAGGAAAAGAGATTTATTTTTTTTTTCATTTTTGAGGATAGGGTCTCACTCTATACAGTGTAGGTTGCACTCAACCTTGCAAGTCTCCTGACAGCTTCCTAAGGCTGAGAATACAGGCATGTGTTAGCACTTTTTGCTAGAGAATTAATGTGTGTGTGTGTGTGTGTGTGTGTGTGTGTGTGTGTGTGTGTGTGTGTGTGTAAAGCCCATGTGTATATCTGCAGAGGCCCGAATAAGATGTTAGGTGCCTGCCTCTATCTCTCTTTCACTTTATTTCACTGAGACAGCCTCTCACTAAATCTGGAACTCCTGTCTTTTGATTAGACTGACTGACCAGAGATCCTCAGTGACCATCCTGTCTCCACCCTTGTCATCACTGGATTTACAGGTATGTTGATCATGGCCAGCTTTTTATGTGGCTGCTGGAGATTGAACTCAGGTCCTCACGCTTGCACACTAAGCACGCTTACCCATGGAGCCATCTCCCTAGCTCCCAATAATTCATTTTTCAAAAAGACCTTTGTGCAAGAATGAGTCTTTAGGTCCACGCTCCCAGAAGGCTTGAGGCAAGTGTTACCTCAACTCTGGTCACTTAGACAAGCTACAAAAATGCTTCCTGCAGCTGAAGCTTTGCATATCTTTCTCATACAGTAGACTAGAGGAGACCATGAACAGGCCAGAGGTCCCTGTGCTTTGAGAGTGGGTGAGGATAGTGGATGCCCAGATACACACACAAGGGAGAGATAGCCATTTTATGTTCTCTTCAACCTTGAGAAATAATCATGTAAGAAGGCAGTAAGACTCAATAGTAAGGGTCTGTGTGGAGTTGTCCATGGATACTAGCGAAGAGTTGTGAGTCCAAAAATAATGTATTTGTGTTTATCAAAGGAGCAATACAAAGCCTACAACTGTACCCTTATTCCTGTGACAAAACAATTTAGGAGCTGGGTGTGGTGGCCCGTGCCTTTAATCCCAGCATTTGCAGGGCAGAGATAGGAGAATCTATGTGAGTTCAAGAATATCCTGAGACTACATAGTGAATTCCAGGCCAGCCTGGACTAGAGCGAGACCTTAACTTTGTCTGGTAAGAAGGGCCCTATGAGGGTGGGAGGAAGCCTAACCCTAATAATACAAGTGGTTCTGGCCTATAACTCCCTGTCCCAGAAACCGGTGACTTCCCACACTGAGCTATTGATTAGAGAGACCTATGTGGTCCCAGAAAAGGATAGGCTTATGTTACAGCTCTTGATTACAAGCCCCAAGAAAAAGCTAAGACCCTATTGCTGAAGATACTGCAAGCTGCTGTCGCATAACACCGAGAGATTCCACTGGATCTAGAATGGTAAACGGCTCCCACATGGTAGGTAGCCTGTGTAGTGCTGGAAGGTGCTACATGAGCTGCAAGGGGAAATTGGTCAATGATATTCAGAGAAATCAGGGGACACTGCTATACAAGAGTTACTGATGGTCTGAGAACACAGAGGACACTGCTATATGGAGGAGACCAGCAAGGCAAAAAGTTCTCACCATTGCAATAGTGGCACTTAACCTAAGTAGGTAATCAATGGCTTTCTGATCAACTAAGAGGTCTACTCAGTGGCAAGGAACCCTTAGCTGGAACTGGGATCCAAGGCAAATTCTTATGGAGACTAAGAACCCAGACTCCAAGGAGAAGCCCCCACTAACCATGGGCCTATAAACAGGCTACACCCATTAAAATCTCATCAAATTAACAATATTGGTCCCATTTAACCTATACTGACTTCATTCTCCATTAGAGATTCTGTTTGTATTTTTCAGAATGCAACAAAAACTGTGGGCATCTGAAATCTACCAACAAGACCTGATATGATGGCTGACTCCCAAGCAGGATATGAATCACCTCTAACACATCATCTAGGGCCCAAGTGAAGCCATAGAGGAAGTGGCGAGATGAGCAAGAGTGCTGCTTTCACTGCAAGTCAGACAACCTATGCAAAGGTAATGGAGAGACACACGAAGGATACTTAAAATAGTCCAAAGCAGAAACCCAGAGACTCTTAGGAGCTCAGCAGTAAAGCAGACTTCAAACTCATCCACCATGACTCAGGGAATTTTGCAGAAGAGTAGGTGGAAAGATTCTAAGAGCCATGGTGGGGGAAATATTCAGAGTATCCAGAGGCATTTTTTCCCTCAGGGGAAAAAAACTGGCTACTGCTTGTACAATTCATAGCCCTCCATCACATGGAGTGTTCCATCAATCCCACTGAGGAGGGTCCCCAGTGAATTGGGGACAGGGAGGAGAGAAATGGGGGTACCAACACAAGATTTGTTCATACAGTGTTTCGACTGATTAATAATAAATAAATTTATTTTTAAAAAAAGCTTAAGGAAAGAAGGGTTTATTTTGGCTCACAGTTTCAGTACCACTGTAGGTAAGGCATGGTGGCTGGAGTCTGAGGCAGTTGGTTACATTGTATCCACATTCAGGAAGCAGATAGAGATGGATGCTGAACTAAGTTCACTTTCTCTTTTTTATTCAACACAAGACCCCAGCTCATGAAATGGTGCTGCTCACACTTAGGGTGGGTGTTCCACTTCAGTTAACCCATTCTAGAAACTCTTCTTAGGGTAAAGGAGAAAGTCCCCTCATTGAACAAATTTTAAGAGACTTTCATTAAAAACATATTTAGTCATTTTCCATGGGTGAGGTAATAAATTAGGAAAAGTCATTGTCCAGTTATAGTTCTCTCCCTCACCCTCATTCTTTAGAAAGAGCTCACTCTCTTGTGCTATCTTTATCTGCCATCAGAGGATGTCCTCATAGTCAACATGCGCATGATGTCTTAGTAAAATTCCATCAGCCATTTGTACTTTCAATGTCTCTGGCTGTAGCTGTACAAGGGCCTGTCTCTTTTTGAAGGATTTTTAGGTTCCTTTCAGGAAGCCAAAGGGGGAAAAAACGATCTTTGAATGCTCTTGAAAATATCCTCACTCTAGCTCTATACGTGAAGATTTTAGTGGTGAAAATGTCTTATCTATCCTCTCCTAGTAATGTGTTCTTTGGGGTTTCTAAGCATTATAAGGGAATATATTTAAGAGATTACTTAAAATGAGTTAATAATAACTCTAAGACAATAAAGAATTTGAATAGGCAATCAATGTGAGCTCCTATGATCTACTGAAGAGAGCTGAATACATCAAGGTCTAGTATTAGTCTAATTTCCATTTATAATAGTTTAAAAGAGTCCTCGTTATTTTAAATTATCATTCAAGAACTAAAGAAAGTAGGTCTTAAATATAATTATTAGTCTTTAAGGACTCACAAGGTTAATAGTTAAGCATCTTATACATGGCATCTAGATCTATTTAAGGAAAGGAACTATTTGCCCCCATGTGGAAGCCTAACCTCAAAAATAATTGCTCAGGCCTTCATCTCCCTGTCCCAGTTATTGGTTCCCTCCCACACTGAGCTGTTGATCAAAGAGACCCATGAGGTCTCCAAAAAGTGACAGACTTCTGTCAAAGCTCTTGAATACCTGACCCAGGCCTAAGGTAAGACTCTATTGCTGAAGAAAGCAGAGTGTCATCAAACAACACCAAGAGATCCTGCTAGATCCAGAATGGTAACCAGCTCTCAGTAGCATGTGTATCACTGGAAGGTGTTGCATGAGCTGTCAGGGGGAATTGGTCAAGGATATTTTGGGAAAGCAGAGACCATTTATATACAATATAGACAATTGTCTCAAGAATACTGAAGACATGGCTATATGGAAGAGGCCAGCAAGTCAATAAATGCTCATCTGTGCAATAGTAGCACTAAATTGAGGAGAGTAATCTATGGCTTACTGATTGGCTAAGAGATCCACTTAGTGTCAAGCAAGATACCCTTAACTGGAATTGGGATCCATGGCAAAATCCTATGGGGACCAAGAATTCAGGCTCCTAGGGGAATTTCTCACTACCACAGAGCTACAGAGAGGCTACAAGAATTAGGAGCTAGCCAAAATAGCAATGTTGTCTCATTTAACCTATATTGATCTCACTCTCCGATGGAGAGTCTGTTTGTATTTTTCAGAAGGCAGTGAGAGAGCCAGTGACAACTCAATTCCACCAACAAGACATTGGATGATGGCTGACATCCTGGCAGGAGACAAACCACCCCTGGCCTTCACACAGGGCCCAAATGAAACCTATGAGAAAGTGACAAGACAAACAGGAGACCAATCACCACAGCAAGTCTGATAACCCATGAAAGGTCAATGAAAACAGACCCAACACAACCCAGGGCAAAGGTCCAGAGATACTTAAGACCTCAACAATAAAGCAGACTTAAAACTCACCTGCCATGACTCAGGGAACTGAGCGAAAGAGGGGGCAGAAAGAATGTAAGAGTCATGGTGGGGGAGAATGTCCAGAGACATTGCCCTACCCCCAGCAACAATACACAAAGGGGGAAGAAAAAAAAACTGGCTACCTCGGGTGTAGTTCATACCTCCTAACCTATGGACAGATCCAGTATGCGCAGAGGAAGGACCCCAGTGGGTAGGGGACAGAGAGGAGGGAAATGGGGACATTCACAAGATTTGCTCATACAATGTATATACTTATTCATAATAAAGATATATATATATATGCATATATATATATAAAGAAATTTACCAAAAAACAAGGTCTAGCACCTCTTTTGTGCCAGGGTTACTTGCCTCGACAAATAAACTCCAAATGCATGTGCATCATATATATAACATATATATACACATAAACATATATATATATATATATATATATATATATATATATATATATATATATGTTTTCATCCATTGTTTGGGGGTTATTGAATTTAAACATAAAAGTAATTTCAAAATAAAAACAAAGCAAAAAGATATATTTCTGAAAAAGTAGTTTAGGGTTTGAGTTAAAATATGTTATTAAATATAAATATGCTCCAGCATACTAGTTAAATATAAAAAATTATAGCTTAGATTAAATGCTGGATGTAGGCTCAGCATGGAATATTTAGCACCATGGACAAGCCCACTAAATTCCCCATTAAAGATAACAACCCTCGGGGATGAAGAGAAGGGGAGCCTTTGTAACAGCTGAGAGGTGGAGGATGAGTAGGAGCTCCAAACAGAGAACTCCGTGGGCACAGCAGAAAGGCCAGCGCACCAGGAACAGGGCATCTAACTTATGACTTACTTGAGCAGCAGTAAATTCATTGATTAGTGTTGGATGTTTGCTGTCCGGAGAACTTTGCCCATAGTATTCAGGTATGAGGTTAAGAATTGCATACATCCTATGGGCAAGACAGTAAATGTCTTGGTTTCATGGGAACAGATAGTCACTGGGACTCATTTTATGCAAGTTTAATCAACAAATGCTATTTCTGTAGCCATGGAAACAAGTAACCACCAGCACTTGGTTTGAACCTGCTTAATCAATCTGTGACAGGTGATATCAGTGAATGTACTTTCTATAGCCTAACCAATCAACAGCAGCCTCTCTTTCTCAAAGTCAGCCAGGCTCACTTCAAGGAACATGGTCTTGAAAGTCAAAACTATTCCTAAGGTCGCATACAAATAGCCATGCCACCCTTCTTCTGCTATCAATCTTCCAGCCCTTGAACTTCATGCTTCCCAGAAGTCATGCAGGAGACTGTTCTGCTTGGGGAGTTTGCACGTTGGCAGCATAAGCAACAAATTTAGCTTTGTGCTTCCTTCAGTTTTGCATACTGGACTTATCCTTAGTCTTTGATCATTGTATCTCCCCAATCTTATTTGTTATGCAAATTCAGCATGGTGTAGGCAACAGACCTGGATTCTCAGTTGACTGTGTTTCATTCTGGCTCTGTGATTGATCTTAAGTAATTTGGTTTTGCTCTGATTTTTCATTGGTAAAATTAATAGCATCTACTTCACAGGGTTAAGTTAAATATATGAATCACTTAAAAGTTATATTGAACTTATGAAAAAGCTATTGGGTGTTTTAATAAGTGCTTATAAATACTAGTTAATATCTCTGCCTTTATAATGATATACCATAAGTTCAAAGTTAAAAAGGAGGCAAAATTTCTAGCATTCTGTTATAATTCAAGGCTCATTTTGCATTTTGAACATTAATAAGTTAAACTGTAACCTTGGTACTTTTGACATTTGAAGAAATTGTGCCTATATGTCTGTGTATACATGCACATATATACATATATTTTGTCATACACACATATATAAGTACCTTTGTCAATTTTGAGAGTATTAACCCTGTTTGAAGAATTGGAAACCTGTAAACTACATTCAGAGGGCAGCACAAGGTTGAGCTGGGGATTAGAATCTAGATAACACCCAGCAAAAATTCAATGCACTTTAATATTTAAGGAGTACCTGAATTCTTGTTTACAAAGTTAAAGAATTAAAATCATAGACCACCAGAGGTTAAAGTATAGTGGGAGACTTTATTTAAAGAAAAACGGGGAGTTAGAGATCTTCAGCCACCAGTGTGGGGAGAACACGTGGGAGAGGTTTAACAAAATCTATGCTGTTCAGCTAAATAAGCAGAAAAAGAAAAGATCATGAGAAGGAAAGGCTCATGTGGAAGAGAAATCCAGCCCCTCACCAGGGTCCCTTACCTGTGTCCTTCTGCTAGAACATGTGAGGGAAGAAGAGACAGAATTATTTGTTCAGTGAGTATTTCCTGCCCCAGGTGAGCAGAGAGACAGGTGGTTGGTTCATACCTGACCAATCAGTTTTATCCTAGGTGTGAGCTCTAGCTAGACACCTCCCACTCAAGGGGAGGGGGACTATGGACCCTGCCTGAAACTGTCACACAAGTGTAACAAAATCCATATTCCCAACACTGTAGTACTTTTAGCAAACAGCTTGGTATTTATTCCTAAGCTATTACACAGTGAGTGGTGCATGTAATATGCTTTTATCACGGAGCACATTACATATGTTGAGCTTTAGATCACACCTGCAAGTATGCAGCCTGGGTATGCTGACTACTTTGAACTGAAGGAAATTTGAAAGACTTCAGAAAGGAGATCTTTTAGACTTTCTCTTGATTATTCATCATTCTTCTTCTGAGGTGTGTTACAGAAATCAGATCTCTTCTTCCCCAAGGTAGGTCATAGAAACCAACCTCTCTCCCCCAGTGCAAGTTATAGAAGCTAGAAAAACCAATACCTTTTTTCTCCCATGAATTCCAATTCTGGAATTACAATTCCAGAGGCTCCCTGCTCATGTCCAAGGTTGGGGGAAGGAATGCTGTGCTGTGTAGGGAGCCAAAAAATCTGAACACAAGCCTTGCTGGGTTTCCTCCCTCCATGTATCACCCTTAGATCACACTCTTCTGCCCAACTATACTTCTACATAGCTTTCCATTCTCCATCAAGCCATAAACCTCAGCTGCTTCCTGCGGGCATTTGTCTTCATTTCTGAAGGGTTCTGTGTTATGTAAACCTTTGATCGAATATTTTGTTATGCTTTCTTCTTGTTAAACTGTCATTTGTTACAGGAGTGACAGCTCTGACTTCCATGACAGATGAGGAAAGGACCTTACAATATCATTAGTTCATTTGACAAATATTTGTATGCCTATTTTGTGCCTAGAAGTATTTTTAGAGCTGGAGAGAAATGCCGAGTTATTATGTTGAGTACTTTTCATTTATTTATGTTTCTTTTTGAAATAAAAAATCTAGCTAGCAGGCTTTCCCCAGGGGCCTGTCCCTACCTCACAAGCAAATTGGGATTATAGGTGGGCTGGGCCACCATGCCTGTCTGGCAATTATGTGGGTGTTAGAGATTCCAACTCCATTCCTCTTGCTTGTGTGGAAGTGCTTTATCTACCAAATCCTCTCCCTGGTCACTCAATTACTATTCTTGAATTGTTTTTGGTTAACACTGGAGTGATAAAGCAAGACAGGTGTAACATCAAGCCAGTGGTGAAGATTTTCAGGGACAAAATATCACAGATACTATTTCTTGCTCTTTTAAACTCAAGTTCCCATAAGGACCAATACATAAAATCATTTTACGTATGTCACTCAGCACGAAACTGAGTTAGTTCTTCGATCATTTGCTAGCTTCTTGTTGTCACTTTTACATTTGTCATATGTGAGTGTTAAAATTAGCTTCATAATTATATGAATAAAGTTATTGCTATCATACAGTTTTATCTTTTTAGTCATAGTGATAAAATATAGACACAGTGACAAAAAGTGAGCTTGTAACGTTGTATAGTACTCATGACATACTTAATAAAAACTACCTGTATATTCAATGCATGTATGGTATATACATTCATACATGCATATGTATTTTTCAGGACTGTTGGAGGTAAATTATAAGTTAAAGTATATACTATGGCTATTTAAATATTTAAGGTAGATTGATTTTCAAATATGATTATAGAAAAGTTATGAACTTCACAAATTTACATTGATATTCTTTTTTTTTCCTCGGGGGATTACTACATAGGCAAGGCTGGCCTGGAACTCAAGTTCCTCCTACCTCTGCCACCCAAGTGCTGGGATGACAAGCATACACTATTGCATTCAGCTGAATATCTATGCTTCATTCAGTAGTTTCCTGGTTTTCTTTTTTGTTTTAAGTATTTTCTAGAGACATTTGTGTGCATTTAAAAAAGTCTCTTGGGTTGGAGAGATTGCTCAGTGGTTAAGAATATTTCCTATGCAGGTATGAGGGTCTGCAACTCCATTTCAATCCCCCAAATGCACATAAACAGCTGGGCATGGTCACACACATCTGTAACTCCAGTCTTGGAGGAAAGCAGAGGCCCAAGTATCAATGGCGCTCATAAAAATATGACAAACTCCAGGATTAGAATAAAAAAGAGACCCTGGCTCAAATAGGAATGGGCAGAAGATGGATGGAACAGGAACACCCCAGCTCCTGCGGGCGAGTGCACGCCTCTACAGGCAAGGGCATAGGGATAAGGCACTCCATGGGCACATGCTCTATGTGCACACACCAACACACACACACACACACACACACACACACACACACAGAGCAAGAATCTTTCTCTTTTTTTAAATTAAAAACTGGCAATTGTATAAGCTTATGGGTATGATAATGTTTTAGTAATGTATATGCACTATGGATTAATTATTCATGCTGGTCAAAAATACATTATTCACATACTTATTTTTTGTGCTGAAACACATTTATTCATTTTAGCAATTTAAAAAATATACAACACATTTATTTATAATTTTTAAGGAGACAACTTTCCAGCCACTCTAGGTGACTAAAGCCATTAGTTATGCTCAGCTAGTGTATACTACTTTATACAAATACAAGTCAGCTAGATTCATTTGAAGACACGAACACTTCATAATAGGAGGCTTCTAAGAAATCATTTTAGAAAAAAACCCTCCCTAATTGAAGGAAAGTCACTTAAGTTCACTGTTTTCATGTCCACATGTCCTGCAGCATGGCCTCTTTCTTGCTTTTCTTTTTAATATTCTACCACGAGAGAAATAAAAACAATGACTTTCCAAAAATATGACCTGTGTGGTTTCCTTTTCACTGATTTTTAATAATGTGAAGAGATAGAACAGGACATCTATGATCCAGGGAGTGCTGGTTTTCAGGAGTTAAGTGGTCAGAGACCAGCTCTCATCCAGGCCCCAATACTCAAGATAAACACCAGGAAATGATCTATATGACTCAAGATGCTGGGTGAAGCTATATAATTAAATTGTGTATAATTTGGCACACATAGCCTTGCCCCTAAGTAGTTACTCCCTTGAAAAGAAGGTGTGATTTATTCTTTGAGTCCATTACTTAGCTATTTTTTGTTTGTTTGCTTGTTTTTGCTTTTATTTTCTTGAGACAGGATCTTTAGAAATCTGGAAGGATCTTCCTGTCTTAGCCTCCCAAGGGCTGGACTTACATGGGGCTTTCTTGATTGCTGTTAATGAAATTATGTTGGTAATAATACAATAAGTGAAAATCATTGGTAAATGATAAGAGCCAAGCAGGCAATGGTCATTTCTTATTAAAGTAAAATACGGTCGACTTGTACTCCTAAACTTGAATGATGCCCTGCCCTAGCCTACCCCTCCCCCTCTAACTAAACAACCCTTGGACCAACTGCAAGCTGATCAGCTCCCTTCCTCATCCCTGTCTCCACATTTCCCACCATGAAAAGTCAACAAAAGATACTGGACTGTCTTCTAACCATATCAATGTATTTCTCCAGAATTTTTTCCCATAAGCTTTTTTAAAAAAACAACTAGTGTTTTCCATACCCTGTTATTTATGCCTAGAGTTTATCTTTCCCATTTTTTCCCAATTGAATTGCTGTTTTAGACTGCTCTTACACTACCGCAGTCCTACCTCTGTTTCAGAGCTCCAGACAGTTTGATTATTTGAGAAGTGGATACTAGATATCCTTTCAGTGTAAACCTGCAGCTCACTAACAGTTTCTGTTGGTAAAAACTGTAAATTTGTAGAATCAATCTATTGTTTTTAGTCTTTGAGGCCAATCAACAAAAAATGGGCCTTAAGCAATTATGCTTAGTCAAATTCTGCATTTTCAGTTTAATGATATTATACACAGGTGTGAAGTTTAGGATACGTTAAGCTCTTTGGTTTTGTAGTTATGGACTATCTTAACTCATGTCTCTAGAGAGTTAATCACATTCATTATGTGCGTGTGTGTTTTATTTTAAGCTAGCTTAAAACTCAGATTTGTTTTCCGCATTTAAAAATTCTTGGGCAGAAAGTCATGAAACCCAAGGAGCTATTCAGAAACATAAACTCTCAACATCAATATCAGAAATAACAACTTTCCCATCAGTTCATATTAACAACCTCTCAAATTCCAAAGGAAAGTGATTAAAAAGTTCACTGTCTAAAGAAAAGGAGAGCTATATGGGAAATGTTAGCAAAACGGTGAGGTGTAAGGAACAACACTGCCGACGTCACAGGGTATTCTGATAGCTCACGAGATACGAGAGATCCTTTGGGAGGCCTGTGCCAGGCTGTGTCTGAGGTTGCGTTTTGCATCACTGGATTTTAATATTATGGCAGATGAACAATGGTTTTTAGATTGGTGACAATAGTAGTTGACTCATTGGAATGATTAACTAGTAAATAGGAATTTGCCAATTATTTCCTGGAAGCTAACACCTAACTTGGTATGATTTACAGTTCTTAATTACAGAGGTATTTATTTTATTACATTAAAGCTTAAATTTACTTAAAACCTAAGAAAGATACATGGTAAAAGAATAGTGTCTAAAGATCAAAGTTTAAAAATTTTTGTTTCTCTGTGCTTTTAAAAGCCTATATAAACCCTGCTATACCCAATACATATGTATTAGAAATACTTAAATGCAATTATTTAGAAATTGGTATTTTTTTACTTTAGGTGGATGATGTTGAAATTTAGTTGTTTTTAGTATAGATATATATTATTTAATTTTAGAACCTACTAAAACTTTGTAAAATGAATTGTCATACTTTCTGTGAAATTGTCTCAAGATTATAAGCACCATTTGTAATCCTGAATATCTACTTCTATATTCAGGAAGTATGTAATTTTCATGTTTAGAATATAGTCCTTTGCAGATATGAAACTCAGATTTCAAGTTCCTTATATGAATGGTGTAGAGTTTTTTTTTTGACAAGTTGAGGAAGTTCCCTCACTCTATTTTCTTTCTTTTTTTTTTATTGTCCATAATGAGTTACAATATTTAGTGGGCAAACAATGAGTTGTTATCCCCAATTCCCCGCTGCCCTCCCCTCTCAAATCCGCTGGATAACCTCCTCCATGGGTCGTCTGGATCAGTCCTTGTGACAGGGGACCATGGATAGCCTAGTATTCAGCCAGGTTCTCCTGGCCATGCCTCTGGATAATCTCCCCCACCACAGCTCTTACAATCTTTCCGCCCCCTCTTCCGCATATTTCCCTGAGTCGTGGTGGATGAGTATTAAGGCTGCTTTAAGGTTGTGAGCTTAGGGGTCTTTGTGTCGAAATCATTGGTTTCTGTCTCACTGGCTTATCCTGTGTTGATTTAATGGCTGTGGCTGTGGGCCCCTTGTTCATCCCGTCATTCTCTGCGGGGTTCCATTTGGATCCACCACGATATGACTGTGGTGTCTCCTCTCTTGCCAGAATCTCAGCTATGGGCCTACAGTCGGTTGGTAGGGTTAGATGGGCCCCAGCTCTCTCGCTGCATCCTGAAAAATACAAACACAATCTCCATCGGAGAGTGAGATCAGTGTAGGTTAACAAATATACACCATTCTGGATTACCTAGATTCTATTTTTAGTAGCCTCCCAGTCAATTGCTCCCATAGTGCATCTTTTCTTGGGTGCCTATTGCCCTGAATCCCAAGTTCCAGACACGGGGTTCCCCTCACTAAGTGGAAAATTGGCCAAATTTGAAAGCTGTTGATTGTGGTGTAGAGTTTTTGAATGCCACCTCTGCACACTTTTCGTTATACTTTAAATCATTTCCACGTGACTTGTAATGCCCATGACTGATTGCTGGTCTTACAATCTTTCCGCTCAATCTCCCACAAAATTCCTTGATCTGTGGTAGGTGTGTTTTAAGTCTATTTTAGTGTTAAGCTTCCAGCAGCTTTGGGAGTTCTCCTTTGGTACAATTTGAGTGTCTTCAGTGTCTGTCTCCATCACCCTGGGGCTGGTTGTCAGGCACCAGGTTTTTTGTTGGTTTGCTTGTTTTGCTTGTGTGTGTGCTTTGTGCATGAGCATGTGCCCCTGGAGTGTCCAGCTTCATTTCTGTTCTGTCCATTCTTTAAAAACGACTTTATTTATTTATTTACAAAGGTCATACCCTGTTCCCAATTTACCTGTGGGCCCTCCTCAGTAGGATCTTTTATGAGCTGAAATTCCTTACTGAACCTGATATATATATATATATATATATATATATATATAGGTGAGCTCTGGAGATTCTTGGGTTTCTGCTCCTCTACAGGACTCAGCTGTTTATGGAGATCCTGGGGATCAAACTTGAGGCATCTCACAGGCCTCAAGTTTGCATGCATCAGGACTCAACATTTGCATGGAAAGTGCTCTTAATCACCGAGCCATCTCTCCAGTCCCAGATATAGCTAAAAAATATTTTTAATCCCTGATTGGTTGAATCTGGAATGGAGCCATGGATATGTTGGGCCTATTGTATATTATTCATCCAACCACTTGTCTTTTATTGGCTCTACGACCCTCATCTTACTCACTGCTTGGGTGAGGTCTTGAGCTGTCTCTTGACTCACACAGTTTCTCCCTGGACTTGGTGTCTACCTCCTTCTCCTATGGTTGTCATTCAGCATAAATCGGGCCCTCACACCTATTGGCTCTCCACTCATCATGGTTTCCTTTATCAGAATAAAATGTGAAGCCCTTATAATGCCTTTTGGCTACCCTGCAGGCCTCATTTCTTTCAGTTCTCAACCATCGTTTGCCTCCTGGCTTGTGCATTCTGTCTTTGCAATTGTGATGTCAGCTTTACAAGGCATGGTTATTATTGTTTTTTCCCATTCCTGGGTTGGTACCTGGAACATAGAAGGCAGTCAATAAATGTTAAGTGAATGGTACTCACCGAGGGGTTATTGACAGCATCTGGAGGCATTTTTGGTAGGCATAGCTGAAAGTAATCTAGTCAGTAGAGGCCAGAGTTGTTAAACATCCTACAGTGCACACAATATCCCACTCCCACAATTTAATGGGCCAATATATCAACAGTTTGATATGAAACCATGTGCAAGGTGACAAGCAATGCTACTGTCTCTCCCCTGCTCCCTACCAGTTCTGTCTTAGTAAAGTTACCAACATTTGTCTTCGTCCCTTGCTTAAGAGTGCCTGGAAGACATCACTATGAAAATGGAACCCTTCTTCTTATCAGGTCTTGGATTCTAAGCATTATCCAGTTGTTCCTCAATAGGCATATTTTTAAATAAAACCCTTTAACTCTTCTTGACTTAGTCTTTTTAAGTATGTCATCTTTCTGATTTAGACCTTACACTGTGCATATTTCAAGTTCCTTATATGAATTTGAATATTCACTGATGGAAGAACCAGCAGGGACCACGGGCCTGCCAGAGGTACTGTGCAAAGCAGAGAGGAAGGGACACAATACTTGGGCTTCTCCCTTCTCTCACCTCCAGTACCTTCCAGGGCCTGCCATTGGCTGAGCCAGTTGAGAGGCAGCTAACTTGAACATCTAGGAAATGCAGGCTGTGGCAGTCAGTGAAAGTCCAGGAGTGGATTTAGAGGAAAACAGTCCAGGATCTGCATGGAGAGGGTCCTTGGGGAGATCAGGCAGGAGGCTAGGGCAGTCACACATGAAGAACTTGAGGGTAGCTTGGATTAGGGCAAAGAAATAGAGACAGAGAGAAAGAACCAAAGCCCTCATTGTCTTCCAACATATACTTTGAGGAACAGTTTAAATTTAAGGCAGGGAGGTGGCGAGCTGGAAAGACCAAACCAGCACAGTCCTTGCATGGTTGGAACATGGCCTTTGAATTGCCTGAGCTGTGGCGAGTTCATTGGAAGCCAGACATCTCAGTTTTACAGTGAATCTTTCAATTTTCACACCATGACAACTCATTAAAAAAATCTGTACATGAACTAAAGTAGATCTGGCTCTGCTCTAGAATGGAGTCTGATGACTTTTCAAAGGAGCCATACATTAGAAGTTTCCAGGTCAGTTCTGGTCTCTCTCTGTGCTTCTTTTTCATCTTTAAACTCAAGATCTTTGAATTGGATTTATTTAAACATACTTTCCAACAATCAGTAGAGAAACAGTTTTCATTCTGAGAATGACAGGACATCCACTGTCTACTCTGTCGGGACTGAAAGCATGTGGCTCATGAAAATAGCCACAGTATGATCACTGAACACTTTTAGTATAAACAATTGATAAAAATTTAAATTTGCATAATGCATTTGTCATGAATAAAACATTGCTTTACAGTTTATATAGTGTGATCTCTGGGTGAGATTTTGTTGAGGAAAAAAAGAATTTTATTGGAAAATAAAGAAAACAAGTCAATGGTATGAATCCACTGATGGTTTGTGGCTGGAAAACTGAGAACCAGAAGGCCGGAGGCTCAGGGTTAACACTGTCACTAAAGCTAGACACTGGAGGCCCTTGTCAGTGACTAGCATGTTCTGTGTGAAGACTTGTGCAGAGGTAGAGTTTAGGACTGAGGCACCCTGAGCAAAGTCAATGCATAATTCTGATTCTGGTTCTCCAGGGTGCTGATGTCAGGGGTTCACACTTACACAGAAAAAACAAGGGTTATATGATGGGAGGCCATAGTTCAACATATGCAAGAGATTGAACAAACCAACATTTTAAAACAAAATGAAAAATAAAATAACAAGGAACCCCTAAGGGAATCTCTAAATTAAATTGGTTTTGTTTCCCCTTTGAGTGTCATGCATAAGATGATTTTTACAGTTCAGCTATTACTAGAAGTTATGGGTATAGTTAGAGACTAGGTTCCATCTTTTTGAGACCTGAAAAGTAGCCATGATCCTGAGAGGCTAGGCATTAGAAGAATACTTTGGGCTTTAAGATAAAGTTCTAGATTATTAAAATGCATGAGTTCAGTGGTGAAGTGCAGTTCCTGGACAAGCATAAGGGCTTGAGGGGGGAGGAGGCTGAGACCACCTGAGTTTGAATCTCTAGAACCCGTAAACAGTTGAGTGTAACCAAGTATGTCTCTAAGCCATGTCCTTTGGGGAGCAGAGACCAGAGAATCTCTGGGGCTTGTGAACGAGAACCTCAAGCTTTGGAGTCAGTAAGAGACTCCTTTGCAAGGACAAACAGGCAGGTGAGTGGCGGCAGGGAATACCCGATATTCTCCTCAGGGTGCTGCAGGGAAATGCCTAGGGCGGCACACCAGCATATGCACATGCACGTACCACACACAACCATACTACAATACATCTACGATTGCCAGGCTCTATTTCAGATGTTCTAGCATATATTTGAACTACATTTTAGGATGGACAAAAGACAAATATATTAGTAAATCCAAAGTCCTGAGATTACCATTGAGGGAACAAGTGGAATTACTTCCTTCATTTTGAAGTAAGGATTTCACTGAAAGTATACTTGACTTGAGGTTCACAGATCTCCCATTCTTCCGACAAACTGAGTGCAAATTATTTTCACTCACTTGGATGGGATAATATTTAGACTAGATAATAAATGTTAAACACTTTAGCACATGCTTGGCATTTTGTAGGCAACTCTTTAGTGGTAAATATTGTAGAATTGAGAAAATTAAATTTTACTTATATTTGTAAGAATGATGGCAAACTCACCAAGTTAATCACAGGTGATTGCATGAGGTGACTTCGTAAGATACAGGGGGACTTACTGTATGGGTTGAAAGTATGTTTTCTATTTGGCTCTCATATCTATCATAAACTGAATCTTGTTTCCACTTAATTATCACATGTTTTGGGTTATCAAATGTTTTCATTTCTGGTTTGTGTACTCTAGTTCCATCCCTGGGAGCTGTCACATTCTCTTGACTTTACTGGTGGTGACACAGAATCTGTCCAACCCCTCTCTGTGCTATAGAACTTTGGTCAGGGGCCTCTTCACTCACCTAGACTCACTGTCTACATTATTAGAGATTTCCCACTGCATACATTTCGGACCATGCTGTCTGGATGTGTGTGTTTCTAATGCTTCCCTGAAAGAAACCATTTTCCAAACTCTTTGCTTTCTTGCCATCACTCTGATTTGGTAATTTAGAAGACCTTGCTTGATGACCATGAACAGCCATGTATCATAAACATGAGGGGCTGGAGAGATGGCTCAGCAGTATATAGGTGTTTGCCTGCAAAGCCCTAGGCTCCAGTTTGATTCCCCAGTACCCCAGTACCTGCATAAAGCCAGATGCACCAAGTGACACATGCCTCTGTTTGTTTACAGCAGCTGGAAGCCCTGGCATGCCCATTCTCTCTGTCTCTCTTCTCTATCTGCTTGCAATTAAATCAATAAAATTAAAAAAAATCTCGAGCATCTTAAAAGAGTAGAAGCAATATCTGTCCAAGTTGTCTTTTCTGTGTACAGCTGATAGTGAATAGTTGCTGATTGGTGAATTCATGGTGTGCATGTGTGCATGTGCGTATGTGCGTGTGCATGTGTGTGCATTTGCATTTGTGATCCATTGCACTTTATTTCCAAAGATGATGTCTCCTGTCAAAATATACAGCTGTGTTTGAAAAGAATGCTGCCAATATCTTTCCTGCTCTAAATATACGAAGTGATTTTTCAGTTCAGAAACTTGCTATTTGAAGACGCTGAAATTTTCTTTCTCTTAAACTCGCAGTTGGCCTAAAACATTTGCTCAACAAAGTGCAGTCACATTTTGCAGTGGAACACCAGGTGTTCTATTAGTGGCTGGTGTTTCTGAGCATTTCATAG
Organism: Zapus hudsonius; assembly: GCA_004024765.1. Lineage (NCBI taxonomy): Eukaryota > Metazoa > Chordata > Mammalia > Rodentia > Dipodidae > Zapus > Zapus hudsonius. Next base: position 55,475 of record PVHP010007526.1, read on the forward strand.
TCGTGTCATAGTTTTAAAAAGCTGTGTCACATCTTTGAAGGGCTGCTTCTGCCTTTCTAGTTTGGTCTTTCTCTACCTCATTTCACAAAACTGGCTCATCTGACTGCCAATTTTCCATGTATGCCACAGAAACAACCAAGGGTGGGACAGCCATTCAGCGTTTCTTCTCAGAGTGGGTACAAATGTTACAACTGGGGGATATGCCTTAGCATTTTTCTTAACATCTCTGAATCAGTCTGATGCACATAGACTGAAATTATGACTCATCTGGTGGTCATTTATGATTGTGAATAGTAACTTTAGCATTCTCTGAGAATTGGTTTTCCTGTATCTAAAGAAGAGATGATTATTCTGTCTAGCATGGCAGGTAGTAGTCAGGTAACATGGGGCGCATGGGACTTGATCAATGGCTTCAACTGAGGTAATGATCAAGAAATACTATGGAAATAGACCTGCTACCTATCAATCTAGCCTGTGGCATAGAGCAAGCTTTCCATAGACAGTAGCTATAATAATGGTGAGGGTGATAACGGTGATACTTATGATGGTCTTGATAATTCTAAAATGACAGAACCTTTATAATTATCATCTATTGAACAAGTCACAAAGCCTCAGCTGCACTGCCTTGCGTTTTCATTTACAATGTAAATGTTTAGTTTGCATATTTTGCCTAGAAAACAATCTGGTGCCAGAATTTCCATCTCTTCCACTACTTTCTTACTGACTTCAACCAGGGAGGTGTTCTCTCTGCATTCGCATCCCAACATAATGCTTTCTTTCATTTTTAACTCTATTCTTATTAAATTTCCAGCTGTCTAAATTTTGTTCATTGCTCAAGAATCATTTTAAGACTCTTTTCCACTTGGTTACAGAACATAGTTATCACGTATTCTAGATCTGACGACACACTGTAGACTCAGAAACTGAAGTCCAGTGTCTCCTGGGTAATCAGTCACAGTGGGACCGAGACTTCAAACTCTACTTCTATGAGATTTTGGTGTTTCTCAAAATAAATATGGGGTGTGAGATTCATGATTGTATCATATATGTGCATGTTTTTTTTTT